>CATIWQ010363139.1:0-14895 GCA_949673415.1 Euphorbia schlechtendalii
TTGTTTGGTTCATGGTTTTGTCATGGTATAGTATGGTTCTAACTTAAATTCACTTGTTTGTTTGTATGGATATTTTCATGGTATGGTTCTTTCATGGTTTTTTCATGGTTCCAAGAACCATGAAAATAGAACCACGGATTTTGTGGTTCTCCTTTAAATCAAACTAAATTTTAAAAAAATCATGACATATCATACTATCGATCCAAACACGAAATTTTAAAAGAACTATACTGTACTGTACCATACCATATCGTATTGTACTTTAATGAACCATGGAGAACTATCATCCAAACAAGACCTTACTGCTTTTACATTGATGTTTTTAAATTAATAAGTTAGGGCTTCATAGAGTTTTGTGTTTTTATCAGAATTAAGAATTAACTGAGAGACATTTGAAGAGATCAAATCCAACACCACAACTCTCAAAATGTTCAAATAGTAACAAGGCATTTGCAAAGTGGTAGAAAAAGATACTGAGGCTAATTGGGAGGCGACTTAATTAGATGGAAAAAGATCACATATTGGTGTTATCAATTTTGTTCTAAATATCGTAATCAAACTTGCAGTTAGATTTATTTAGTTCGCAATGGAAGCACTCACTGCAACAAAAGCTTCAAATTCAATGGTAAGGGGTAACCATTTATCATGTAACACAGCCAATGCAAATACCAAAAACAAACTCGCAGATATAGGAGTAGTTATTAAAAGATAGTGAATCCTTATAGAGCGATAAATTGGAGTGTTTTGATTCTTCTGATTTCAAGCATCTAAAAGCCTTCTTGGTTGAGTTTTCAACTCATAAAAACCATCATTTTTTAGCTAGAAATTAGATTTATGTACATTCTCAACTTTTAAGGTCAACAAATGAACATATTTCTCAAATTTTCGGTCTTCTTTCTTTTCTATTATTCTTATATTCGAACGGGTCAATTTTGTCAGCAATGTAAAATGATGTTGTGCTTTTCATGAGAAATTAATATAGACTAGATTGATATTTTTTATTGATTTATACGAGAGATACGAGAGAGACAAAGAAGATGATATATAAATCAACGAATTAAATATTTTAGGGATTTTAGGGAATTAACTTTAGAGTATTTTTAAAATTTTAAAGGCACTTGTCATCACATTATTGATTTGAAATTTTAAAGTTTTGAGATGTGATGGCATGTGTATTACACTCTTCAAATTGAGACTAGGGATGTCAATGGGGCGGGTTCGGTGTGGGTGGTGCAGGTTCTGGGATTCTCGTTTAGTGTTTTGAAAAAATTTTCATCTGCCCATTCCACACCCATACAGGTTCGGGTGGTTTTCGGGTAATCCCGGCCCTACTATGCATATAAATTTGATGCATGTTCTCATTTATAGTAAAAGTTGTACTTCATTTTATCATAAATCAATAAATTTTAGTTATAAGATTGTATAATAAAAGTAATAATTCTAAATCCTACGATGTTCTCATTGATTCAATATGAATTTTTGTGTCTTTTCTCATGCTTATTAATTTGTTGATTTTTTGTTTTAGCAAATTCAAATGGTGGTGAGATTAGGATGGTCTTATATAGAATGAAAGTTTGCTCGCTACAATGATAGAGAGTTTAATGATAAATTACTTGTTTAAGTGCTAATTTGTGCACTTTTGTTTTCGATTTTGATTGCTTTTTATTTTGGACAATTGAGTTTTCTTGTGCGATATATAATTAATTTTCAAAAAAAAAAAAGAATTTAGTTGATTTAATATTAAGAAACCATAATCAAATAAAATGTAATATTATTAGCTTTATTTTTTATCGATAAATTTTAAGTATGGAATTGCTTAAAAAATAATTGATTTTAATAAATTATATATGAAATACAACTAAATTATGTGTTTTACATTCGGGTTTAATTCGGGGATTTATTCGGGTGCGGGTTCGGGTACCCAATGGTTCGGAGTTGGTTTCACCAAAACCCGCCCACATTTCATGAAATTTTGGATTATTCCCCACACCCGTTGGTTCGGATTCCACGGGTTTCGGGTATTTCCCGCCCTATTGACATCCTTAATTGAGACTTATGTATCCAAATTTATAGAGTTAACTTGTACTCTTTTACCAAATTGAAAAGAGTAACAATTGAGTTTTAAAAGTTGGAAATAACAAAATGCTTAAAGAGAATAAATCTGTAATGAAACACTCAATATAACATAAAAGGACTAATACATGATTGGATCCCTCAAATTGTCTCATTACACTTACTGCTACTTTGAACCTTGAAAACATAAAAAGTGCACCGTAGACACCATGTGTCATTTGTAGTTGGTTTGACTTTTAAATGTTATTTTTTGTTTTTTCTGTCAATCATATTTTAACTCATGTTGTTCGTGGGTAAATTGGCGCACTTCTACCAAGTCAAATGAGTTATAAACATTTTCAATTTTCATAGATGTAGTAGGTGCGGAATGGGACAACTTCAAAAAAACTAACGATGCATCAATCATACATTTTTCTAGGTATACACAATCAAATATATACAAGTGCATTTAGAGTTTAACTAAATATAGTAAACAAAAAAGTTGCCGTCACTATAAAATTTTCAATCCTAAAATGGATTGTGTTAATTCGAAAGGAGATGGACAACACAAGGAGATGGCACAGAAAACCACTATCTCGTTACCTCATCCAAGTGTACCAAGCGAGCAATTAAATGAGCGGGGTAGTAAAAGCACGAGGAACTAAACTAAACGATACTGAACCAAACAAATGTTTCAACAATCCATAATAATAGAAGAAAAGTAAGAGCGGCTTTCATTGGGACACGTCAAAGCCTCAAATAAGATGTTATTCTCCATTCTAATCACCACATGAGAACAATGAAGGCTCTTCAACCAAGAAAGAGCTTCCTTTACCATCAAAGGTTCCGAATCAAGAATAGAAAGATGAGGCACAAGAAACAAAATCCGCCCCATCATTTTGAATGATCATACCATAGCTTATTTGCTCGCCATTGGCAGAATCAGTATGGCACTTTAGATAGGCGACAACCGGAATACAAACTTGGACCAGAAGACAAGGACACATTTTGACCAAGGCCGAGGTTGCACAAGGATAGAGAGCATGTTTTAACACTCATACAGCAAAAAGGGGAAAATATCATTGTCAAGAGCATGTTTACAATAATGATGAACCCGGACAAGAAGCACATTAATAATAACACACCATAGAAAGATCTTAATCTAAGTCGGAAGCTTCAGATCCCAACTAATAGGTAAAGCATCAATGCCAGACGACAACAACCGTATAGAGGCCCTTTGTTTCATGAGGCCAGTTAGGAAAATCATCTCTACGAGTTTCGCTCAAACCACTCTCATGGACCAACTCAACATTCTAATTGTTATTATTGCCACCTTCCCCACAGTTTTAATGAGTTCCTCTACTTGTTACCAAAAGGAATTAAGCATCTTATGCATGGAATCGCATAGTCATGTAAAAGTGACATACGGTATGAGGGGATGGCTCAAACGCAGTATAAAAAATATGGCTTAAAAGGAACATAAACAAAATCGCAGAAAACACAAACTAAATAACACACAAGCAATTTTTACATGCTTCCTCAATCTGCGTTTCACGGCAGATCTAGTCAATGCACTGGCAAAGATTCCGGCAGCTTTCCTATTAGATTAACTGAAGTTGAAGTCAAAAATATGGATCATAATACTGAAATTAACAAGCAATCATATGTAAAGACATGCTTAAGCAAATCTGGATAGACAGAAAAACAAATAGCCTAAAAAAATAAACTTACGACAAGCAGGAGAAATACTATCCAAAGAAACAAGTTATAACTTGACTTTCCTAATACCACTGCAAACATAGATTAATAAATATTTATAAAATAGCAGGTACAACAAAGAAAGCTTGCTTCTCAAAATCAATTATAAATCAATGAACAACTGCAACAAGCCAAACTGGCGTTCAAATGATAATATGAATGAAATCATGGCAGACCAACTAAGCAAACATATGAACTTAAATCATACTAACAACAACACATAATTTCAACAAGTAACATATTATGTTGATTATATAACATGAAACATGACGATCAACTAAATCAATAAAACATACTATTGACCTAAATAAGCCACTAAACCAGCATACATTTTCAAAAACAACATTAACCAGCATACATTTTCAAAAACAATATTATCAGATATTTCAACTATGCAGAATAGCAAATGAAACTCATAAACAAATAACATTGATTATGCTTTAAAACCAGAACATAATTTCAATATCAATATCAATATCAATTATACGACTTCAAATCAAAAGGATAGAACAGACACAATTTTAAAACAGAATCTGACCTAATACAAAGACCATGATAGAAACAGAGTCTATCCTAAAGCATAAACAACAAAAGCAACTTTAATCCGTTTAAAACCAGCTCAAAAATAGAAATCTAAACAATCAATAAAGCAAATAATGAATCATCTGCCAAGAAGGATAAACAGATATGCATACAGAGCTTTTCTAGAAATTATGGAAATTGAAAACCTAATTAACTCATACATTTTATTTAACCATGCTTAATAACCAGCACATAATTCCAACAACAAATATCTTAATTCTACAAATTATACGAGGTAAGACAGAAAAAGAGACTTACAGAGGTGATTATTACCTTCTTTCAACAGTGAGCAGTAAAAACTTTGCGAAAAATAACAAGAACTGTGAAGAAAGAGTACCAGCTTATTCTACAAAAATTCTGAGAATCCAAGAGTAATCATGGCTTCCAGAAAAAAAATCCTAACATGATATTTGTTAATTCCAAAGTGATATTCATTGACAAATCCATCTGAAAAAGGAAGTAATCACAAGATAGCTCATACAAGTAGTGCTGCATATTTCTCTTTATTATGAACTTACCAAATGCAAGTTTATTAATTGTCCAACAAACCAGATATATCCCATTCAGTTGATGGAACTTATTAATTATCCCATATTTATACTTAAAACAGAAAAATTAATAACTTAAATGGAAATGCTATTCGGAACTCCTTTTCCGGTGACCCCGGCTTCCGAGAAAGGCTTCAACAGTTCATAAGGAACAATTCCAGCTCCAGCTCTATTAGCATTCCTCAAATCACTGTTTCTTTCATCAATAGTAGCTTCAAGCTCCTTCAGTCTTGAAGTAAACCTTTCATAGGCAACTTTAATTGCCGAATTTGATTCCCAAGAAGGCTCCAAAGTGTCGCCAATATACTCTTCCTCAGGAGAATGGGCAGACAGAACATCCAACACAGCCATTACTTTGGTTGCCTGAATCTGCGAAGGGAAACAGTCCAATAATGCGTCTTCCGGTTTCTTCAAGAACAGATCCAAATCTTCTTTTTTCGGGTCCTCAACTGGCATGTTGGTTCGAGTTACTGTTGGCCTGTTTGGGAAGTAGCCTGCAAACACATACTGTCCGAAATTCACAGCTGCGTGATGCCCTGAAGTTACCCATATTATGGTGGTTAAAACTTGGATTAGGTTTTCTTTGGTGTCAAGAACCGGCCACCATGGCTCGTCTTTCTTGTCTTGGTGGCCTTTGGTTTGGACTTCTTCCCACCATGCTTGGACTTCTTTGTCGGATTTGACAGCATTGGCATCTGCATAGTAATGGTTCACATAATCTGAAACCCATTCTTTAATTGCATCCCACAGCATTAGACCATCATTTGCATATGGGTAGTCTTCAATCATGAGCTTCAGGCCGTGTTTTGCTGTTGGATCTTCTACTGCCATTCCCCTAAACATTTTCGAAGTAACCGAACAATCAATAACATGATAGTAATACCTCAATACCCCTAAATATATATTGTTCACATCATTTATTCATGTTTTTACTCTATATTATAATTATAAGCAACTAGATACAAAGTTTTGGTTTGTCCATGTGTTCACTTGATACACGAGGGGGATGGTGTGGTTTTTCAAGAGATATTGCAAAATTTGAAGCTTAATCATTAGAAATGTATTTAGGAGATTGTTTTGAACCTTTTAATCAAATCGCCAGGCAATGATTCAGTGTCGAAACGCCACAGCTTATCATATGCTACGGAGCTAAGCTCAATGGAATACTTGCCAGGAGAGAAAGTACTTTCAATTACACCTTCTGCATTAATAAGTTTATCGCGAGCAAGAGCATTGATTTCCATTGTGTAGCGGAAATGGGGATGCAACAATCTGTAAACAGGGTGCATTGCACTCAGCTGTCTATTAGCTGCAATTACATATGGCTCAACACACGCATGAGTCCTTAGCCTGACAAATAGGAAGTATAAATTTCAAATGGTTGCATTTAAAAATATTTATATACTGATCAATCAAACCCAGATAAAATTATTTAAAAAAAGTACAAGTACCAATGAGAAACAAGCTGGTGGATTCCAGTGTCGTGAGCAACAGCATGTGCTTTAGCCAATCTCCATAGCCAACAAGCAGTTGCATCAAAGCCAGGTGTAAAAACTTCCTTCCACTGAGGCTTATCGCCAATAGGCGGGCGAGTCAGCTCGATAGCAACTGGCCTTAATGTGCTTTCATTTACCAGGAAGAAAAGTGTCCTTGAACCATATAGTGTAAGGCCTTCAAGCTCCCTCACTTTTTCAACATATGGTAGCAGAATATCATGGTAATCCAACACGAAGAGCCTCTTTTGCTCTAAAGCCTATAATCACAATATTACTTTTCAATCAATTTGTTTAGCTCAAAAGTCAGAAGTATTAAAGTATTGTGTGTATTTATGTATATACCTCTTCAACTGTCATGAATCCTCTAATTTCCTTCTCTATTATTTCTTTAGTAATTTTTGATTCAGCTGGACCATATACATTTGGATCAAGTCCACTTTTTAGAGGCCATTCCTGTGTGCAACAAAGCATTAGATCAAAGAGGCACGGTGTAGAATGCTGACTATCATTAACACTATAAAGCTTTAGATCACAACAGCATGATGCTCATGATTACTAATGCACTATAAGAGCTTGACTGTACCCTTCAATCTTACTTGTTGCATAAGTTGGTCCCAAAATCAAATTTGAATATCAGTTTGACTCGCTATAATTTTAACAAATTAGTACAAACGTGGAAATTAATGCTCAAAGTTTATACCAAGACAAACTACACCCAGACAGGACAACTTAAATTGTAAAATATGACCCATTAACTCAATGTAATTATAGAAGATAAGTCTTACCGTAACTAATTCAATGCCTAATGGATTAAGACCAGCTAGAGTTTGACGAGAGAATTCTTCGTCCCTGAACCAAGAGAATTTATCTCCTGCAAGAAATTATTATATTACAAATAAGGAATTAGAGAACGATACATGTATAGCTGAAAGCTTCTATATTAATAACAGATGAAGGAGCATATATACTATCAAACATCTCTGGAGTCTCAAAGCGTAAGATTGAACGTCCAGTATCCTTGACAGATTTGACTGTCCTTGGCAAAAGTGATGCAAGTTCGATAGTAGTCTTTTCAGGTAATTCAAGTCCTTCGTTAAACAAAGTATCAATGGCAGTGAAGTATGGAAATCCACGGGTTTTATCAGTAATAGTTGAATCAATTGTCGGAACAAGAGCATGTAACACAGACTTCAATGTATTTATGCCAAACAATGCTTCTTTCAATGGTGAGAATTGCTCATCTCTTGGTACATATATGTCATCAGTTGCCCTTGTTTCTGATAATGGGTCTGCATATACATATCAAGACATGTTATGCTACATCATATGTTTTTCCTTTTGCATTTGAATATTACTTAAAAATGACACCCTTGAAAAAAAAATATTTTTTTTTATGAAACTTTACCAATTCTTAAGCCGGTGAATCAGAATAATTAGTTCAGAGTTAATAGTCACTATTTAGATGATATCTCTTTCAACATGAAAACTAACTTCAAGTCTTTAACAAGTACATGATCCTTTCCCGCACCTTAAAATTAATTTTGTACTTAGTGATAAAAGATTTGAGAGCAAAAAAAATACTCTAAGCCATTTTAGGTGGCTCGTAAAAATGCCTTCAGATTTTTTCTACTAGATAATGATGAAATGGAAAATACAGAGAGTTTTTTTCCCAGACAATGAAAAAATTGAAACGATTGATACCTTTCATAGAGCGAGGACGGCCAGTTCTGCAGCGGCGGGGATAAGGGCGTTGTTTGGAACCAAGAACAGGGCGTTTAAGATCATCGCTAGAATCAGGATCACCAAGATCATTGTAAGTGTCATAATCATATATTCTCTCAAATGATTGCCTCTCCCCTTGTCCATTCCCTCTCAGATTTTCCAATTCCTCCTCTCTAAGCCTAGTCAGTCCATCCGGTGTCTCCGATGGCAGGAACGACTGCAATTTCCATCAAATCGAAATTGAATGAACGGAAACTAATAATTAAAAGGGGAAATCAGAGAAGAATAAGAAGATGCAGACCTTGTCGGTGAAGAAAATTCTCTTGGTGGAATCATCGGATTTGGAATGAACCCAAGATCGGCAGGAAACAGTAATAGGGCCGATGGGGAAACCTTCAAGAAGGATAGAGTCAACGTAGAGTTCATCGTCATGTTCATTTTGAATGAAGATAGCTCCAATTTCACCAAAACCAGCAGGGACCTTGAAATTGGCTTGGAATTTGAGCTCGCCTGGAGTCGGAAGCCCTAATTTGAGATGAGCATATGCCTTCACAGTTTCTTTTTCCAGTCCCGTTTCTGTCCGTCCATATCACACGTTTGTCATCGTTCTAAAATGGATAGGCACCCGTCCGGCGGGTGGGCTTACAAAGCTAGGCGGGAATAATTGGATTTATATTCGTTATTTATATTTTTCAATTATATTAAATTATAAATTCAATTAATTTGTGGTAACTAAAAAATGTAACGGAAATAATAATAATAATATAAAAAATAAAGAACTTGTATAATAAAAATTTGTTTATAAGTGTTTTATACTGATAATAAGTATTTCAGAGTTTATTAGGTATTGATGAGATTTTTTATGGTGTAATACTTTTATGAACATTGGTTTATGAACTGAGCTAATTTTTTAGAGTGAAAAAATTGAACTATAGTTACTTGAATATCATGTCTAGACATCAATTAGGTGAAAAAGATCAGATTAGACAGTAATTGAACGATAATAAATTGGATAATGTCTAATAGTATCCTGAGACCAATATATTCCGTATTGAAGTTTTTGAAACAGTGCAATAGAGTGAGGTTATTTGAATTGCTTTTTGCATTCTTTCAGAAATGTCTACGATGATAGCAATTCATATTGTCCATTGTCAATTTAATTCTTGAAGTTTGTGATTTTTACGATGGAGTAAATTTGGTGGCTACAATTATTGGAAAACATTGATTTTCTTTCATGGTTAAGTTCTTGTTTGGGAAATACTTTTTTTCTAAAATTAATTTTGTTATTTATAACTTTTGGGGTGATTAAACTATTCTCTTTGCCAGTGTTACGAAAAAATAACAACAAAACAAACTGTAATAAATAAACAGCGATGACTAAATTCAATTAATGTGTGTAAAATTCTAAAAATTTAATTCAATACTTCAATTTATGTGGATGATTTGTAAACATTTTATATAAATCAAATTGAATTTTCACATTTTAGGTTATCAAATAGAACACCCGGGGCTTGTTTGGTCTGCGGAATGGTTATTACGTGGAATAGAAGAAAAATGAATGAAAAAAAAGTGAAGTATTTGCCTAGAATCCGTCGTTCGGATATATACACACACACATGTATTTATAAAAAAAATCCAGTTCGACTAGTTATTTAATCCTGTTGAATCTTAAATCCATTACCCTCTTCTTTTACGGGTTCGATAACCGATCCGAGTTTGAAAACGCGTGTACATAGAAAAAATATTGAAAAGAGAATAAAATTACCTGGATCAAGGTGAGCGCTAACAAGTTCCAATAAGAAACTTCTGCCAATAAGATCAGTAACGGCATTAGTAATACCAATGTTTGAAATAAGATCACTGGTTGTTACTTTAACCGTAACAATTGCATTT
Source organism: Euphorbia schlechtendalii (assembly GCA_949673415.1). Taxonomy (NCBI): domain Eukaryota; kingdom Viridiplantae; phylum Streptophyta; class Magnoliopsida; order Malpighiales; family Euphorbiaceae; genus Euphorbia; species Euphorbia schlechtendalii. The sequence continues at coordinate 10,052 of CATIWQ010363139.1, forward strand.
ACAGTAATTGCTTCACTTTTTTGTGTTATTGCTGATAGTGCCTTGTCAAGAAGGCTACTTCTTACGCTCAACCCGACCCCAGTTGTTTTGTTGTTTTTATTGTTATAATATTTGTTCAATGAACTTGGTTTGTTTCTAAAGCTTGGATTAATTGGACTTTTTGGAGGTAACAGAGAAAAGGGTTTTGTTATATTAAGCTTCTGAATGTGAGAGCTCAACATTTTTCAACAGTTTTACTTTTTTTAGATATAGAAAGGAAATTAGGCTTGGTCTTTTATGCAATTAGGTTACATGTATTTATAGTACAAGTGAATGGGACATGTGCAAATCGTTTCTACAATTGCTTTTGTTTTGTTGTAAAATTAATTAATATCATAACACCATATAATCAAGACTAATTAGTGCAACTACTATTTTTATACTTGAAATGTCACCTTAAACGCACATTTGTTCGAACTATCATCCTATTTTATTTGATAAAGAGGCACCAACTTAATCCCTTGTTATTGTTAGACATTATTTGTTAGGCAGGTCGTATGGTTTAAGATTTTTACTAAAAAAATCAATTCAAGCCCGGCTAGGTTTACACTATAAAGTTTTGGATACAGAAGATGCTTACGAAGTCATTGCCAATTCTCATCAATGATCTATAAAAAAATATTCATATAAATATTAGGTGAAATTTTTACTGATATATCCTTAACTTAAGATAAAATTACTTTATCTACTCAAATTATTTAATATATATATATATAAACGTTGTAAAGAATATAATCTAACAAACTAAAGATAAATATATAAAACAATTATTAAATATAATATATAATAAATAAAGATTAATAATTTTCGTAAGTCATGTTGGGTATTTATGCCAAAATCAAGTACATCCCATAAACTTTCGGGCTTGACCAAACTTTGGCCTAGCTTTATAATAAAACGAGTGTACAAATCGAGCTTATGAAAGCATGCTAGGGTTGGGTTTAATGGGTAATATAAACCCATGAATAGGTCCACTTATCAGTTGTGAGTTGGCAAGTGATGGGAGAAGAGTTGACTTTTCAAGGAATGTTACTGATCATGATATTTGTGTTTATATTAGGCCATTTTTCATGATTGGGTCTTAACGGCTGGATTATATAATATCACTATTGTGCTTATCCTAAAACTAAATATGCAACTAGGGCTCTCGAAATTCAGACCTATAGCTTTGTGTAATGTTCTTTATCGCATCATTGCTAAGGTGTTGGTTAATTGGTTGAAGTGTATTTTGCATGGTCTTGTTTCTGAAAATCAGAGTATCTTTTGTCCAGGGTTGTTAGCACAAAATTTTGATGACCTAATTAATAGATGATGAAAGTTATAACGACTTATTCAAACAATTTAGATTCATGAAATAAATAATGAAAATGAGCCTTGAAGAATACAAAAAAAAAAACTTCACCCAAAAAGAAAGACAAAATTTAGAAATCCACCTGAATCAAAAGGGATCACGGTATTACAATCTAGATCACGACACCGCAATCCTGATCACGATACCGTGATTCACTATTTCCTAAACAATGTTAATAGCCTTAATTCAAAAATTCTTGTTTAAAACCACCTAGAAAATGGTAGCCGTATACCAAGAACAGTACCGTGATCAATGTAAATAGGCAGAAAATTTCTAGAATTCAATGTGCTTCTTGTTTAGTGAAGATTTGATTTTGTACCCGATTTCAGCCTTGAAACTCTATAAGTAGAGCACGAAATGAATGAAATAAGGACCAAATTTTCTCTGCAAAAAAGTGTCAAACCTCTAACAACCTGCATTCATGATCTTGACTGTTCTTCCCAAAGGTTTTGAACAACGAGAGGAATCAATCTATTCGATTTATCTTTTTTTCTTGATTGGTTTATCTTCAATCCCAACCCCAAAACAACTTTCAAATCCTGTTTTTCGAGGTCTATTTCCATCAAGATTGATCGGATTCCGAAAAAGACAAACTCTATGCCAAAAGGTATTTGTTGAGACTAAATCTTTTCAATTCATTCTTTCATTCAAATTTTATATTTTTGAAATCATTTTGGAGCACTAAAAGGGTTTCGCGTCGCTTTGAGGTAAGTTTTTTTTATTTTGCCTTTAAGCTTGCTTATGTTTTTATGGATTTGATGACATGCTATAATATGATCATTTGATTTATATGTGTTTTTATGAATTTTCTGTGATTCTATAACCTGTAAATTCTTAAAACTATATTGTGTAACTTGTTCAACTATAAAACCAATGACTTTGTAATTTCGCAGATCTATAAACTGTGAATAACAAATTCGATCACAATACCATAACACCGTAATCCTGATACATGTACCGAGATCAATGCGGGACAAAATACCCCGATTCCCATTTTCTGTTTCTAACTTTTTGTTTTTCGAGTTTTTATAAGGTTTTTTGTTTCATGTTTAAATAGTAATTTATATTTCATTGTATAACATGATTTTCAATGTAATAACATGCTTTAATTGATTCCATATCAATGTGTTTCCATGATGTAACTCCGGTTACATATGTTTTGTGAATAGATAGATTGAGTCTTCTAGTTATCTCATATGATTTCTCCTAAAATCAATTATAGGTAATCACTAGCTCTAAAATTAATAATTATTGGTTGCATCCTTAACATGTAATTTAAAATTGGCTAAATATAAATAAGCGGCTCATCTGAACCCGATATATGAATTAATAGTATGGAATTGCTCTTGGGAAAGACGTTATACCCCGTTCCTAGAAAGAGTTGATCCAGGTGGAGACTTTGTATTTTAATTTAGGAATCTTGGTTCTTGAATCTCAACCCAAAATAGCTTGTCTTGAAAATTCCCGTAATCCGAAGGAGCTTGACCTGAATGATGATGAATACCAAATCTGACCAATATACCGAAACATCGGGTAGTGCTTATGAGACGACCAAAGCCAATGATCATATTGAACGAGAGTATGTCAGGCTGGTGCTTATCTGATCGGGGTTTTCTTTAAAATTGGTCAAATAAATGATCATGTGTACTTCGGTTGTAAAATATTCGATGTGTTCTAGTGGTTTTTGTTTCGATTCTATCGAACCTGAAAGAGGCCTTTGTTAAGGGGATCCCCTCTTCCGCTTACCTTTTCACTTTCAATGTCCAATACTCTTAGCCATTTGGGGAGAGATGGTCTAATTCATGAGTGCAAGCCCATCTTGCATTTATTTATTTTTATTGATGATATCTTTTTTTTTCTTTCAATCTAAGTTAAGAGAGTGTCAGTACATGTAGGATTACTTGTTGGATTATGGGATGAAGGCCGACCAAAAAATTAATTTTAGCAAGTCCTCTATTTCTTTAAATGATAATTAAATGACCATTACAAACAACTTTCTATGTGACTTTTTTTGGGGTTTTGGAACCTAACACGTTGTCTAAGTACTTTAGTATGCCTTTGACTACAGGGAGGAGTAAATTGCATTCTTTAATTTTGTTCAAGATAGATTTTGGAAGTGGATAAACTCTTGGAGAACAAAATTTTTGAGTTGGGGACGAAGGGAGGTCTTTAATAAATTTGTGCTTCAGTCTATTCCCTCTTATTTAATGTCTCTTGTCACCTTCCTTCGTCTCTTTGTGACTCGATTCTTAAAATGATCAACTCGTTTTATTGGGCTTCAAATAATGGAGATAAGAAATGGATTAATTGCGAAAGGTGAGACTTTCTCTACTTACCAAAAAAATATACGAGGGAATGAGTATCAAGAACTTATCTGATTTCAATAAGGCTCTCTTATGTAAGCAACTTTGGCGATTTCTAATTTACCCCAATAGTCTTGATCCCAGGTTTTTAGAGCAAGATATTTTAAGAATGGTTCAGTGCTATATGCTTCACGTTCTAGCTCCTAGCTATATTTGGTGTAGTATATTCACTCTAAGATGCCTTTCTTTAAAGAATATTTCCATGAAGAGTGGGTGATGAGACTATGATTCAGATTAGTGAGGATGCTTGGGTTAAATGTTCGCCACTTTTCTAATGATAAGTTTAATAGTTTGTTCACAAGATTCGGCTATATATCAATGGTGCTAAAAACTTATTCACGAAAAATATAGGTGTTGTCAGTACCTCTTATCAAATAGAAAAATGATGATAACTACAAGTATACAATTGCGATATAGTTTTAAAAGATATCGATCCCACAGGGAAGGGCTAGTTCTAAAGATCAGCAAGGAAGATAAAATAAGGAAAATAAAATATAATAAAGTAAAGTTTTAGGAAAGAAGGGTTAGAGTGAAAAATGAGTAAATATAGGTATGAAAGATTAGAGAACCTAAATATATAGATTTTTCCCTACGAAATAAGGATAGCAAGGAAAACAAGCAAGTTCAATAAAGTTGTTACGATTCACTAAACTAATCTAATAGACTCGGTTCTAAATACTCAGATGTTTAATTATTCACCGCAGAGTAACACATGAAATGACTTTTGTAGATCTAGTGCAAACAAATTAAGACTCTCATATAAACCTGGACAACATCAAAACTATGCTTAGTACGGGTCGCTCTCACATAGCCATATTTAGCAAGTTACCATTCCAAAAATGTTGGCTCACTAAACAGCGTTATATCACAGATCCAGTGATTATACATGATATTGTTAACCCCGAAATTACTCTTAAGATTAACTCTAACGCATATAACTTGATTAACATAAAAGACTTAACATGAAATACGCATTATGACACATAGACATATCATAAACTTCGAAATAGAAAGTATAAGTAGAAAGCAAAGCAAAGTTGTAAGGTATACAAGTGAAAGCTAAAGTTGATCAAACCGTATCCACTCTTTAA
>CATIWQ010363186.1:0-58076 GCA_949673415.1 Euphorbia schlechtendalii
GAATTTAGGCTTCGTAGTTTCGGATGTATTTATTTCCCCGCACATGTTTTTATTTTGTAACCGAACTTGATCTCCGCTCGAGATCATGTATTTGTAATTTATTTATTTATTGAAAAAGAGGGGTAGGTGTTTTGTAGGCAAGCGTATGCATCAACCTAGTTGGGACATACGTCCCGAAATTTTCACCTGCCCCAAACTTTTTCATATGGGAGGGACACAACTTTCAAAAAAAAAATCTATTAAATCATCTTATTTGTGAAATAGTGTTATTATTGTGAATTGCATGTCACATTTTTTATTTTCAATCATAATAAGTTTTTCTGGAACTTTGGAACGGTGGTGCCAAAATTTTTTTTTTTTCGTTAGGGCACTTTCACAGTGCATATAGGTTTTTCCTATAGGTTGATCTATTGGCTAATATGTAATTTGGGATTATTTATAGCTGAGAATAGATTTGTGTATATTTATGTTTGTCTACCAATTAAAATATTCTTCCACAAAAAGAAGATTTTACTTGAAGAGAGAATTTTAAACATAGTAAAAAACAACATTCGAATCCCACAAAATATTATATATCTCTTATTACACTACTAGTAAATAGGGAGATAGTGTCCAAAAAGTTAGCTTCTACGTACATTATTAGCGTCAAAATAACACAAGTACTTTCCCGCCGATGTTATCTTTAGAAGGAAAAATTAGCGTCCGAATAGTTTTGCTTCTAAATTTTAAAAATAAAAATTTAATTTAATAAATAGGGCAATGAAAAAATCCAAACAAAAAACTAGCTTCATGTGGTTAAATGATGCACTCTTTGAAAGTTCAATGTGTTACGTAGACCTTCTCAAAGTTAAAGGTGCAGCAGGAGAAATATTGAGACAACTTTGAAGACCCGATAATGCATTAATTTATCCTACACTTATTCTATATTACGTCAACATAGTGACAAAACAGAAACTTTGAGTTGAAATAGTGACAACAGAGGGCAACTAATAGCGTCATTCTATCAATGATATTAGTAACGTCAACATAACGGATCATGTCATCCCACTTTAGTGTCAACATGAGAATTAAACACATAATAACATCAATATATATAGTCAGAATGGAACATTCACAAAGTGGGTGGAGTGACCAGAGTCCGAATCCTTGCACCTACAATTGCTTAAAAAACATTAATATAAGATTGTTAAATTGTCAACGCTAAGATATCAACGTCGTCAAGCATTATAAAAACTTTTGGTCTTTTATTGTTTACCAACGACATATTGTCGACACTAGATTAAAATTTTTTTGTAGTGTTATTGATAACGTGTTACTTTTGCATTTTCTTGTAGTGTTATTTTGGAAGCAGAGAGTTAATTGCTAGTATAGTTTTGAAAAAATTAGTTTTTCATTAATATGGTATATAACACTAGAAGAAAATTTCAAGCTAGTGTCAATAATAACTAGTCGCCAAAATATAAATCAGCATCAATACAGCATGGAAAATACGTTAGCATCAATTAAGTGACAAATAAGTTGTTGTTGCTATAACGCTCGAAGCCAAACTTTTTCCATCGAACAGTTTAGCAATCTACAGAGGCAGTGACTTCAGCCTCAATTTTTTCCTAGATAGATGACCCAGAGGCATGAAATTGTAGCCTCATGTCTTAAGTTTCCAAAACATCTTGAATCACTCAAATCCGACGTGGATGAAGAAGTTATGGCCAAAATACGGATAACTATCTAGAATGCTCCAAAATCAGCTCAAATCAACTTTAGCAGGTGATTTTCAATTTAACAACCAAAAAAGCTAAAATATATACAATCAAACCAAAATTTGCAAGAGAAACGAGATTCCCTTGTAGAATTATCATCATTTAAATAAAAAAATTTGGCTGCAATGGTAATTGCAAGCATAATTCGTAATGCGCTTGCAAAAAGTGAGTGGAGAAGAGATGAATTTGTGCAACGAAATGTAGAGGATCTGAGGGCCGAGAGAGTGTTGGGCTCGATAGCTTGAGTGAGCATACAAGTGGGGTTAGACCTATCTAACATAAAACCAACTGGCTTGTGTCAAGGCCCAATCTACTCCACTTGTATACAATCCATTATTCATGTTTATTACAGATCATGTGGGATAATCCCAACATCTCCAACACTCCCCCTCAAGTGCTATTGGGCCTAGACCAGTTGCCACTTGCGAAACATTCATTGGCCTATCTCTTCGGAGGCTCAAGGTCATCAACAGGTCTAGTCTTTCCGCTAGCCCAAACTCCATCAAGTTAACATGAATCCAAGATCTCAACTATCAGGCCTTTTTCTCACTCTGATACCATGTAGAGAATCCATGGGCCGAAAAGTGTTGGGCTCGATAGTTTCAGTGAGCATACAAGTGGGGTTGAGCCCATCTAACACAAAATCAATTAGCTTGTATTAAGGCTCAATCTACTCCACTTATACACCACATCTCTAACATACTTGACCCGTTGATGACCTTGAACCTTCGAAGAGATAAGCCAAGGAATGTTTAGAAAAGTGGTAACTGGTCTTGGCCTAGTTGCACTTCAGGGGGAGTGTTGGAGATGTTGGGATTATCCCACATCAGTAAAAAAACATGAACAATGAGTAGCATATAAGTGAAGTAGATTAGGCCTTAACACAATCCAATTGGTTTTGTGTTAGATGGGCTCAACCCCACTTGTATGTTCACTCCACCTATCAAGCCAAACACTCTCTCAGCACACAGATTATCTACATGGTATTAGAGTGAGAGAAATGCTTGAGAGCAGAAGATCATGGGCTCGTGTTCAAAGTCCTAGTGGAGTTTGGGCTAGTAGTGAAAGACTAGACCCGTTGATAACCTAAAGCCTCCGAGGAAATAAGCCAAGGAACATTTGGCAAGTGGCAACTAGTCTTGGCCCAGTTGCACTTGAGGGGGAGTGTTAGAGATGTGGTGTTTTGCCACATTGGTAATAAACAATCACAAATAGTGGTATATAAGTGGAGTAGATTAGGCCTTAATACAAGTTAATTGGTTTTGTGTTAGATGGGTTCAACTTCACTTGTATGCTCACTCAAGCTATCAAGCCCAACACTCTCGTGGTCCACAGATTCTCTACATGGTATCAGAGTGAGAAGAAAGCCTGGCAGCCAAGATCTTGAGTTCGTGTTAAAAGTCCTGGTGGAGGTTAGCTAGCGGAAAGACTAGACCCGTTAATGACCCTGAGCTTCCGAGGCAATAGGCCAAGGAATTTTTGGTAAGTGGAAACTGGTCCAGGCCCAGTTGCACTTGAGGGGAATGATGAAGATATTGGGATTATCCCACATTGGTAATAAACATGAATAATTAGTAGCATATAAGTGGAGTAGATTGGGCCTTAACACAAACCAATTGGTTTTGTGTTGGATGGGCTCAACCCCACTTGCATGTTCACTCTAGCTATCTTGCCCAACACTCTCCTAGCCCACGAATTCTCTTCAATTTGCAAGTGCTTTTAATTTTTCATTGCAAATGGTATGCAAGATAATGAGGTAAATAACTGAAACTAAATTTTCGTCGTTGTGTAAATATATGTTCTATGTAACTTATATAATTAATTGTATTGATGTCCATTAATCCTCTATTTATGTATATTTATATGTGTAATATGTGCCTCTACAAGTACTTAACATTTTCCTGTAAATATAAGTTTATTGTACATAATTCATAAGAAGTATAATAATACAATACTCATACTTTCTCTCTATATTTCTTGTTCTCTACTTTTCTATATATTCATGTTATGTATATTTTTGTTGATTATTTTATTTATAACACGTTATCAGTACGAATTGCTCTTTCGATCAATACAAACAAGAATATACATGAAACATGATTAATGGGGAAGTCAACATTTTCTATCTTCAATTCTATTATTATTGTTAGTAGGGGAGAGCATTTGTCGGTTCGGTCCAAGAACCGAACCAAACCAAATAAACCAAGAACCAAATAATTAAAATTATAGGAACCATATACCGAACCTAATAGAATTAGGTTTGGTCTGGACCGAACCTAAATATTTCGGTTCGGTTCGGTTTTGTAAAAAAACCAAATTATAAGATAAAATAATCAATTGCAGAGAAAAAAAAATTCTAAAACAGGAACTAATTAAACTAGTAATATAAATTCAATCAATAAACAATCTCTATTTCTATAGATGGAAACAAATGGTTAAGGTCCTTAAGGACATATACCAAATTAAACCACATTCAAGAATCAGTACCCACTGCCAAGTTTGCTTTCTAGATATCATCTAATGTTAATTTCAAAATATAATGTAAGAATCAAATGCAACCATCCAATGAAATGATTAGCAACTGAGTCTATAAATATCCAACACAACTGATAACTGAAGAATCTAAATCTACTTAAGAGCATCATCCCACAAATTAATAAAACACATAAACTAAAAATACTGGTTCAAAGACAAATTGACAAATCATTTAGAGTTTGTATCTGAACTAAAATTACATTCATTTATATATGATTTTAATTCGGTTCGGTTCTCGGTTTATTTGAGTTTTTTCCCAAAAACCGAGAACCTAACCGAAGACCAAATTATTCACATTTATGGACCAAGAACTGAACCAAATTAGTTCTGTTCGATTCGATTCGGTCCGGTCCTAATCTCTGGTTCGGTTTGGTTTTTTTGGTCTTTTGCTCTTCTGTAATTGTTAGTAATATATATGTATTATTTCTTATTTCTTTCCGATCATTTTGTTGATAGATTTATACATGTAAGGATGGTGTTTCGTTCAACAATATTGGCTTGCAGTTTGCCCCATTGAATTTAACAAGACATTTGGTAACATCTATATGGGTTCTTTTTGTATTTTTTGTATTGAATTAATTTTGACTTACAAACAATATTATATTTTGTAATATTATATGAAAGATCAAAACTGTAATAGTTGACTATTGAAGGTCCTGAAGATCTTTTGTGAATGTTTTGAACTAAATATATTTACAATTTCAAATTATAAACGTTCCAGGAATTTCCAACTAGAGTGGAAATATAAAATCGATGAATGATTTCCACCTGAAGTGGAAGAGTAAAATTGATAATCAATTTTCACTTGAAGTTGAAATTAAATTTGATGAATAAATTTCACCCAAAGTGAAAAAAATAAACCGATGAATAATTTTCATTTGAAGCGAAAAATCAAATCGATTATTGGTTTTCACTAAAAAGTAATATTGTGATTGATAACCCATTAGAAGTGAACAATCAATTTGATGATAATAATAATAATCACCAGAAGTCAAAAACAAAAGGAAGATTGACGTCAATCTATATATGGTAAATATACTAAATATTATGCTTTGAAAATGAGTGGAAAAAAAGGGTTGCCTTGATATCAAGTAGCATAAAAATTGATAAAAGGTTTTGTAAGAGCCAGTAGTAATGTATCAAGGTGAAAAATGTAAAGTATTATGTTACTAAGACAAAGAAAATTTGTTGAGTGCTCTATAAAAACAATTATTATTTAAAAGCTCTTGAAGAAGCCATGTTGATTTCAAAAGTAAAAATATATATAAATAAGGGTAAACTTCGAAAACTTGACATGTGGTTTAACTCATTTTCAGTTTGAGGACTGTGGAATTTTTTTATCAAACGGGTGTTTGAGGTTTGAAACGTTATCAAATTAAGGAATTTTTTGTAACAGCGTTAACTGAGCTAACTTAGCATAGGGGCAATTTCGGAAAATCATTTTCAGTATTTAAAAAAATAAAATTATAAAAGAAAGCACATAGTTCATCCCCAAATCCATTTTCTTCTTCAACATCTCTGTAACCTAAAATTCATATTCCTTTCCTTTCTCTCTTATATTCCTACCCACTTCTTCTTTATCTTCTTTTGCATCCATCTTTCATTTTTCAAAACCTAAATTCTCTTTTCCATTTTTTTCAATGGATAATTTTTCTAATTCAGTCACAACCGCTCAAATCAATAATCTCAAATCTCTTCTTTATTTTTCTCAACTACAAATTAAGAACGAAAAAGGCATAAACGGAAGTGGATGAGAATGAAAAGAGCATCGTCGAAAGTGGGTAAGACAGATTCCTCTCAAATCTATGATCTCAGATCTATTTTATATTTCTCTCATCTGCAAATCAAGAATGAAAAGGGCATAATCGGAAGTGGGTGAGAATGAAAAGAGCGTTGTCGAAAGTGGGTGAGAAAAAGAAAAGCTCTTTGTGAGAGTTGGTAAGTGGAAAGGCACCTAGTTCGAGGAGTGGGTGACCAGAGATGATGTCGACGGCGTAGTTTTGTTCCAAGATTTGCACAGGATTTTATCTCTTGGTTCTTGTTTTTGTATAGCTTTTATATTTTCAATTTTGTTAATGAATACATTTCTGAGATAGGTAATTAACTATCTCATTTTCTATGAATTTTAGTCAAAAATGAAGTTTTCTCTAGTTTCACTTTGCAAACTGGAATAAGTTGTTTGCTAAAGTTGAGTTTTGCAACTTTGATTGGTATTTCTGGAATTTTTTGCCAGATTAATGAAGTTTTGCAATTTAGAAAAAAATGGTGTCAGAAAATTTAGGTTAAAAATGAGTAGAAAGTTGGAGAAGATGATAGAAACATGTTGATTTTCGAAACTGCCCCTCTGCCATGTCAGCTCAGTTAACACTGTTACAAAAAATTCCTTGATTTGATAACGTCAAACCTCAAACACCCATTTGATAAAAAAAAATTCCACAGTCCTCAAACTAAAAATAAGTGAAACCACAGGTCATGTTTTCGAAGTTTACCCTATAAATAATGCATTATTTCAACAAAATTCTCACAAAAATTATAAAGATTTGAAAGATATTCACATAAATTAAATTATATTGAAATTGTGAGTGAAAACATTAAAGAATGTTTATATGTTTTAAACATAATTTAGAGTATATTTTAAATATAAACCGGAAGTTTATAGATTGAGCTACTTAATTTGGCATAATTGACTAAGTCACTGTGGTTCGATAATGATGAGAAAAATTTTAAGAATGTATTAAAGAAAGTGAAGTTACTTCATTTTGTTTAGTCGCAATGAAAAGTGATATAAAAATCTTCTAGAAGTAAGGTCGGGATTGAATTTTCAGTATTTTAAAATTCATATTATGTGACATATGTGGATCAATTCATCCGCAATACAAACCATTTAATTGATAATGTAAATATGCTTCCTGAAAAAGTACAATCACATGAAGTTGATGTTTGAATTAAATGGTCACATGTATGTTTTTTTATGTAAATTAAGAGTAAAAGTTGAGCATGTCGTTAATTGATTGCACAATCTTTGATCATGTGAACAATATTTCCTATAGTGGTGTGGAAATATGTAATGATACGTGCAATTATTTTTATATGTTTAAGACCAAGCTAAAAAAAATTTTCCCTACAATTTGTTTTTTTGTCATATTGATACTATTTTCATTTATGATTTTTTTTAATATGAATCAAAATAATTAAGTATCTTGCCCCAATCAGTCACTGCAAGATTTGCAGATTGTAAATTTGACGTAAACATTTTCCCAAAATTAGGGAGGAAAAGGAAATTTTGAAAATCAAATTTAATATAATGTTTTATCGTCAAATAATATTGAAGTTTTGAAGAATAAATTTATAATAGCCCTATATAAAAGGCATATAATAGATTGTTGACAATTAAAGCATTCACATTAGCATACTAATATAAATACACTTCTTGTATAAGTACCAGCACCTGAAGTGCAAACACTTGAAGTTGTAAAAAGAAAAATTAATTATATTAATACTTATAAGATATGGAATGAATATAAAATTGTTTAATACCATAATTGGTTGTAACATGACAATGAGAATATGAATCAAATTTATGGTATATTTAAGAATATCAAGCAAGATTTTGTTGGCAAAAATAGAAGGGTATAATTCAAGCAGAAGTGATTCTCATGAAAAATTTAAAAAAAATTGGACATATAGTTCGAACATCATAAGAGGTAAAACCAATGAGATATATATTACTATTTTTATCTTCATATTTCATATTCTCAAATTTTATTTTTTTATTTACGTATTCATATTATTTAATTGAGTTGCAAAGATTTACATATTATTTAAAGTAGAGTAGGTTATATGGTTAATCAATAATCAAAAAAGATCATCTTGTGATAATTTTATGAAGATATTGTCTGTATTGCTCAACTGAATGAATGCTTTATTAAAGGAAATAGAACCAAACATATATCACTCAAATTCTTTTATGCTCTTGATCTCATGAAGATTTGTCAAGTTAACATTTACAAGGTTAGATCAAGTGACAATCCTACCGATCTTTTTGCCAAGTCCCACGTGCTTCTATTTTCAAAATATATGTACTTGATATTGGGATGCACCAGCTTGAGTATATCTCCTGACCATTGTATATTTCAAGGGAAGTAAAATTGCATATAAATATTGTACTCTTTTTCCTTCGCTAAGTTTTTGTGCCATTGGGTTTTCCTTAGCAAGGTTTTAACGATGCATATTTAGATTGCATAGTCATATTATGACGAAGAGGGGAAGTAAATTATGCACTATTTTTCCCTTAACCAAAGGTTTTGTTCCACAGGGGTTTCCTTGGTAAGTTTTTTAACGAGGCAGTGTCTCATTCACGAAAATTGACATCAAAGGTGAAGTGATGTAAATATATGTTTTATGCAACATAGATAGCTAATTGTATTGATCTCTATTAACCCTCTATTTATGTATATTTATATGTGTAACTTGTGTCTCTTCAAGTACTTAACATGTGCCTATAAATATAGGTTTACCGTACACAATTCATAAGAAGTATAATAATACAATAACAATAATAATACAATACTCATACTTTCTATCTACATTTCTTGTTCTCTACTTTTCTATATATTCATATTATGTATATTCTTGTTGATTATTTTATTTATAACACGTTGCACGTAACATAATAATAATAATAATATTAATAATAATAATAATAATAATAATAATAATAATAATAATTGTTGAACCTAGCTTAATGATACTTCACAATATCTTGAGTTTTGAAATTACAAACTAATTAGGATAGCAAAATTAATCAAGTACCAAGTAGATTCATAATTAAGTTGTTAGTAAGAGTTCAGTTGAGGGAAACTAGTTGAGCTTATTGATTTATGCTTAATCAAATAGAAATAACTTACGTTTGATGTTAGTTTGCTGAGTTAAAATGAAAGGGAAAATAACTCAACAACAAAATTTAGTATGAGATAACTCAACTTTAGCTATTTATTTATTTTATATGCTTTGTTGAGTAACATAATGTTGTGTGCTTTTAACCCTTTTGGCGAGAAATATCCTGTTTGGTATATTTTTAGTCGAGTTTAATGATGTCATCTCATAAAGATTCTGCAATAAAAGGGAAAAGCTGAAGTACTCTTATTCTTTATTTCAATGGTACACTCCAAAGTCAACGAACTATTTTCTAGCATGCCTCTATTTCAACCTACGCACATCTTCAAATATCGAATCTTCAAAGAATAAAGTGAAGACACGTGCAAAGATGCAACGCCTCTCTCACAATAGTTTTCGAGCATATTCAAACCAGCCTGAAGGCCTTATCTCTAAATGGATGAATTATAGCTCTAAACTATTATATCTATATTAGACAATGGTGTGAATTTTTATCTCAAACAGATAGAAGATATCTCACAGTGACTAGAAGAATCAGAGTCAAGACAAGAGTCGAAGACACAACTTTTCATCTATAAAAGGAGATTGAAGCAACAGTTTAGAATTCGGTGAATACACCTAAATTTCCTAGAGTTGAATCTTCTATTCAAACCATCTCAACATTCAAAATTCATTAAGAAATCTAAAGCAAACAACCAATTCTCATTTTGCTTATAATATAGAGAGAAATAGACTTAAACTAAGCTAAGTTCTTCACTTGTAAAGGGATCAACAAGTTATAAGTAGAATCTCTGTTCTGAAATCTTTTTAACAAAATCTTAAGTGATAGAAGATTTGAGAAGGGTACTCAAATCTTTTTGAGGATAATAGCTTGGAAGATACTTGTTGTAAGTTACCCATGTCAAAGGCTTCTCGGCTTGGTTAAAGGAGTTTCACTTGTGGATTCAAGCTCAGCGAAGGTATATACTTGGGGACAGGATGTAGGCTGAGACCAAACTGGTATAAATCGATGTGTAAATTTCTTTAACTCAACTTTTATTTTTTAGTTAGCATAAATATCACTCAGCATCAATCAAATTTGTATTTTCTCTATTCATCAATAAGGCGAACTGATGGACATACACTCCAGTGAAAATAATATTACGACTTAACTTTTTTTTTAACTACCAATTTACAAACTACATGCTATTTACACACCAGTTTACCTCCTCAATGCCATGTATCAACTTTTGGTTGGAGAAAAAAAATAATAAAATGACATCTTTAAAAAGTAAAATCAACCAGATGTTCACATATGATGCTGAAGGGGTTAAGTTGTCTGTTTTTGCCAAATTTAGGGGATTATTTGTTCTTTTTATAAGTTGGGAATGACATTCAACTTTTATTACCAAGTTAAAGGGAGTAAGGATGCATTTTGCCATTTTAATTCACAATTGTTTACGCGACCTCCTTTTCCTCAAGATCTGAATTTTATTGTCCTGTTACGATAGACTGGTAACATTCACCACTAATTCAAAGAAAAATAAGAATATTGACCTTGAACTATACAAAAAAATTTCCTTTAGGCCCTAATCTATTTGATATTTGCGCATTTGGTCAATGTTTTAGAGAATATTTAACATATTTTAGAGAAAGGTCAAATATGCCAAATCAAATATAGCAAACCAATTCTTAACACCGTATTCCCAGATAACTTTCTTATTTTATTAAATAACCTGTTTAGAAATAGTAGAGAGCCAAATATTCCGGTTAGATTTGCATACCTTTAAGAATACCGCATATCAACTTAAACAGACTTGAAAATGCATAAGTAATCATAATTTTATTTCATAAAACTCCAATTATAAAAATTGTACTTTGATAGGATCTCTTGTAAAGATAGCTTACAAATTATGATTTTATTAATATGGCTGGAACACATTATTCGCTCTTATAATATGTGTAGTTAAACTTACATTAATCAATCAACTTACTATTTAATTACCTTCTTATTATCCAGTTTTAGGTGTCCATCCTCATTTTTGTCCACAATGTCCATGTCTTTCACGTGTATTTTTGTTAGTGTAAATTCTCATGTCAGTGTCCATAGCCATATTTATGCCCTTCATGTCCTTTGTCATGACCATGTTCATTTCTATGTTTGTGTGAGTTTTCATATCCGCGCCCATAGTTATGCCCTTCCTTTTTATTATGTCCTTGTTCGTGTTCATGCCCATGCCCATATTGATGTCCGTGTTCATTATCATATTTGTGCCCATTGTCATGTCCGTGCTCATACTTGTTACCATGCCCTTTGTCATGTCCATGCTCGTATTTGTGCCCATGCCCTTTCTCATGGCCATGCTTGTTCTCGTGCTCATGCCCTTGGTCATGTCCGTGATCATGATGGTGGTCATGCCCTTTGTCATGTCCATGATCGTACTTGTTTTGATGCCCATTCTCATGTCCATGTCCATATTTGTGCACATGCCCTTCCTTATGTTCGTTCTCGTACTTGTGCTCATGCCCTTTATGGTCATGTTTATGATCATACTTGTGTTCGTACTTTTTCTCAAGTTTGTGCTCGTACTTGTGCCCATCCCCGTTATCATGTCCATGCTCGTACTTGTTCCCATGCCCTTTACCATGTCCATGCTCGTCCTTGTGTCCATGCTAGTTATCATGTCCATGGCCGTACTTGTGCTCATTCCCTTTGTCATGCCCATGTTCGTACTTGTGCCCATGCCCGTTATCATGCCCATGCTCGTGCTTGTGCCCATGCCCGTTATCATGTCCATGCTTGTATTTGTGCCCATGCTCGTTATCATATCCTTGCTTGTTGTCATGTCCATGCTCGTACTTATGCTCATGACCATGATGATGCTTTTGTTCTTTGTCATGCTCATGTCCGTGTTTATGTTGGCGCTCTTGTCCGTTATCATTTCCGTATCCATATGAGTGACCATGTGAATCATCTTGTACTTTGAACCCCTTCTGATTTCTTTCAATATCACGAGTGCCTGATTAAGCATAGAACAATCAAACATTATGCTCGTTACCGTTGCATTATACTCATATATACACATCAAATAACATTCTAATAATATAATTAATTACCATCTGCAATCTGAGAGGCGATGAGAAGAAAAACAGTGAGGCAAAGACAAAGAAGAAATATGTGTTTGAGCTGCCCATTTTGCGAACAAATTAAGAGAAATATGCTTGCACAATTGGTGTGTGAAATTAGCAAGCGGAGCTTCTGCTTTTATAGTGTTGTTCCAACCTTATTGTTACAATTTTAGCCTACTGGATTTGTGCAATTTTAGTTGGAATATGACTTGTAGTATAGAATTTGAATTAAAATTTTAAATTATGTTTTGATACGTATGTATA
This sequence comes from Euphorbia schlechtendalii, assembly GCA_949673415.1. Classification (NCBI taxonomy): domain Eukaryota; kingdom Viridiplantae; phylum Streptophyta; class Magnoliopsida; order Malpighiales; family Euphorbiaceae; genus Euphorbia; species Euphorbia schlechtendalii. The sequence continues at coordinate 12,561 of CATIWQ010363186.1, forward strand.
TAGTTTACATATTAAACATTTCTACCCTTAAAAGGACTAATGGAGATAGTTATTCAACAGTATTGTCTAATTGCTTTGATTGTTGCTTTGTAATTTATTCAAATTAGTATATACTTCTATTTCTAGCTTTTTCTTTCATCATATTAATTCAATGATAATGCCTTTATTGTTGTAAATATATGTGTATATGTAACATATATAGAATTGATGTCCATTAACCCTCCACCATTTATGTATATTAATGTGTGTAACTTGTGTCTCTACAAGTACTTAACTTTTACCATAAATATAGGTTTGTTGTACAAAGAAGAATATTGAAAATTCTATGTTACTTTCTCTTCATCTTTGTCTTCTCTACTTTTCTGTTTGTTCATGTAATGTATATTCTTGTTTATATATTCATATTATTTACAACATTTGTGAACTAATTATGACTATTGCTCATACAAAATATGCATGTCGATATTTATATCTCTTTTAAGCAATATCAATTTACGTTGAAGGATGATCACCGGAAGATGTTTTTGTTGAAGGATGATACTATAAGATGTTTTAATCCTTACATCATGAACTGCATTAAGAAAGTGATCAATCTCAGGAGCCTAATAAGTCTTGAACTTAGCATCAGAAGATAAGCATATCACCAGCGGCTAAGTATTGCATCAGAAGAAAAGAGATTGGATCGGAGGCTTATATCAGCATTGGAAGATCAAGCTACATCAGAGGATGAAGATTAGATTAGGAACATGCTAGCATCAAAAGTTCCAAGTCTCAGAAGATAGAATAACTGAATCATTTTATCAGTAGTTTATTAAGGATAAATTAAATACAGGATATTTATTTCAAATTATTTGATCTTCAACTCCCAGGCATCGCGTGAGTCAACTTACCATGCCTTGCATTTAATTCCACATCACCAAAAGCTGTCTCACTTGAAAAGGACATGTTGATACTGATAGTAAGGGGACAAAGTTGTTTTTTCTTCTCTACAGCAGACAACCAGTTTAAGTGGGACTGCCAACTTAAGAAACTTGAATCAGAGGCTACACTTAACCTCTCAACTTGGTTTTAACATATTTAAAGAGCAATGATCATCGTGCTTAGACTGTCCTAATCCTCCTTTAAGTCTAACGGCTCCAATCTTAAGAGATAACGAATACAAATCTGCAAGTGTCAAAGTTTAACGGAAACCTGGAGGCCTATATAAAAGAGTAAAGTTCCAGCAAAAGAACTTGGTGAAGTTTTATCAATCTAAGAGTGCACAAGCTATCTCGCAATCATCAAACTTTATCTTCAAGCCCCAAAAGCAATCGTTTAATTTTATATTCATTGTAATCGAGCTTTCACTGAAACAAAATTCGGAAGCTCTAATATTTATTCATTCAAAATTGTAAAAACACTTGCTTAAGTTGTAAGTAAGTGTGGGGGAGCTTAGACACGAGCTGGAGGGTACTTCTAGTCATTATTGTAAGCTCAGAGCCTTAATACAATTAGACGATATTCTTGTATCAGTAAAACTCTCAAGCTGTAGATTGTTGGACGGTACTTCAATTGGCAACGTAGCCTTGTAGCTGTTTCTTTTCCACCCTTAAGGAGAACCACTGGTGGATTTAATCTTGGATAGCGATTCCAAGGATTGAATTAAGCAGAGATTGAACCAGTATAAAAATATCGTGTTTGCATTTCTCTAACTCTAATCTCTCTCTTTACTTTGCATTCACTATGATAAATAATAAATCCACTCTTTAGGTCAAAGGATTGCTTTTGAGGAAACTAAGTTCATCAAAAGTATCTCCAAATGCATTTTCCGCAATAGCCTCTGATCAAAGGTAATACTCGAAAAATAGTCATTCACCCCTTCTGACTTGTTAAATCACACTACTAGGTCCAACAATTTAGATTACAAAGTTGATTGGTGATATGGAATTTGACCAAAATTTTTATGGTCGTGTAGATGTAGGATAATGTGAGATGAGGTATAGCTGTAGAGCTATTGATGTATTTTTAGTGTTATGTTTTCCTCTGGCTTACATTTTGACTATTTTTTCATATCTCTAGAGACTTAGTTTTACAATTATTTTGTTTTTGGTAGAAGGATGTGCTTAATTTCTTTGGCGGTATACTATGAAGTATCTTATTTTGTCAAAAGAATTTATAATAAACTTCTACGTTCAATTCTTTTTTAAGCCAAATGAAAATTAAAAATTAAATAAATTCCATTTATACAAATTATTTTTTCGTTCTACCTTTATTTATTTAACAGTGTAAGTTATGGTGATTTTACTTTTAATAAAGTAAATTTTAATTTGCTTCTTATCACTAGTGGATCAATATCACATTATTGATCCAAAAATAATAAGTAGCAAAGTAATGGAAATTAACACCGTAAATATTGCCTTACTTTATCCCTTAGACAAAAAAAAATGAATTTATTTTCAAATTCTTTTGGCTTTTGCACGGACACAAGGTTTTGTTAGATTATCACACCATTACACCTCTTTCAAAATATATCCAAATTAGCTATTTGACTAATATTTTTTCTGATTGTATTTAACAAGTACTTCTTATCTTAATTGGATCATATCATTACACCATTGATTCAATGATGATAATAAATAAAGTTATGAAGATTTTATTTTTAACAAAATCACCGTACTGTGATCATTTCACCATCAAGTAATTGATATCAGTGCATAGTTAGGGATGTTATATTTCAAATTTGTATTCTTTTCTTAATATAATTTGTTACTTGAGCTTCTTGAATCTTTACCTAGACTTTCGATCATGTAATTACTTTTTCTAATATAAACATGATCTACTTTTTTTTCTTAACTTTGACAATCAGACTTGTAGGATTTTGTTCTCACTAAAGGTTTCAGCAGAAGTCAGTACAATTTAGGTCTTCATATCTGAATTTTTCTGAATAGACGTGTTGGTAAGTGTTTTACTTAGAAATTTGTTTGTATAATTTGTGTACATCTTATTCGGTGATTTATTCTGGAGATCGCACCGTGTGGGATAGTTCCACCTGCTCCATCCACATTTTTCACCGACATTATAATTTCTCTCATCAATGAAATTTGCGTTTTTACTCTCATCCGTAGATTTAGCTTATTCATATAAATGTGTGTGTGTGTGTATGGGAAAATTACCACAAAGTACCAAAAACTGTTGTAAGCATTATATCCGTGGCCACGCCTGAATTTGCCAAACGAAATTCACTTTCACTCCGATCTGCTATTCGGCTGTGTCTGCTGCCGGCGAATCAGTCCAGCCATCTTCATTTTAGAACCTGTAAGTCTAATCAATCAACTTCTATTCTGATTTGTACGCTATCTGCCTTGCACCTTATCTTTCGTCTGCTACTAAAGAATTAGCGGAAATTTTTCATGAATGATCTTTGTTTTAACTGGTTTGGATATGGAATTGGTTGAATTTGTCAACTATTCAGTGCTTCGTCTACTTTTTTGTGATATTATGGTTTCAATTGAATTCATAGAGCTGGTGTGGTATTAATTGATTAATTGAATGCTTTCAATTGAATTCATAGGGCTGTAATTTGATGGAATAGGTTAGTTACCTTTGAAGAAAATTTGTGTTAGCGTAAGTCTAGGCTTTTTCTCTCTGTTTCAGATTTCAGAAGACAAGGCATAGGACAGAACATTTGGGGGCAAATTATTGATGTGAAATATTTCCATTTGACAAGAATGGAACTCTATTTATGTGTTTTTTTCGTTTCTGTACAAATCTTTAGGTTTAGTTATATAAACTTGGTTTATGTAATAGTTTACTGGAATCTGTTGAAAGGATATTTATGTAGTTTTTGCCTTTTGCTGGTATATTGTTCGCCTTAATCAAAGTTAATATGATTATAGTTTAAAAAAAGATGATTATAAACAGGTCTAAACTGTATAGATAGTTTTGAGGCACTTTTCGTGGTTATCTTACCTGTTATCATCCCTATCTCTAGCTCATTCCTGGTTTTTTTTATATTTATAGCAGAAATCTGTGATCAAATTCAGACACCAAGATGGGTTTCTTGGTTACAAATCTTATCTTTGTAGTGGTTGGAATTGTCGCATTGCTTTGTACCAGAGTATGTTGCTATAGAGGCCCCTCCGCTAATTTGTGAGCATGTTTTACTTTAATTTCCTTATTTGCATTAGTTTTCATTGTTGAAATTATGCATGATTAGTGCTAAGTATTCTGCTTTTGTTAATTCAATTGATTTGCTTTTATAGACCAGTTGGCAGAGTTTCTAATAAGTTTGTTTATATACCTGCTAGCATATGCTGAATATATTATGCTCATTTGTTCAAATTTTTTGCTCTGGTTTTTTTTCATAAGATTTTTTGCGCAATATGTCTGATCGGGTATTTGTTTGCAGGTTTCGTTGCACACTGATTATAACGGCAACAGTCTGTTGTTGGATGATGTAAGTTTGTTTCCTAGCATTTCTTTCCTTAGATCATCTATATATACGAATTCGATAACTTGAACACCAAAGGCCAAAAAAACTATTTAGGGAAGAAGTTGTGCTTATGCCCTCAAAATATGTGCTGAAATATCGTCAGCCAGTGGATCTGTAGAGTGGTGTATTCAGTTGATAGAAAGAATCTTTATTTCTTCTGAAAGCTTTCTATAACTAGCTTTCCAGTGATGAACTGTGATGTATTACGTGGCATTTCAAGATCAATTCTTTCTTAGAACTTGGGCTGCATAAAATTCAGAATAAGTTGACAAAAGTCATTTCTTCTGCCCAAAAACATTGACAATAGCAACTATATTTACGGTCAAAGGAAAAATAAGCCTTTTGAAAGGAAATTGCTTCACTTTTTATAAGATACTGTATATTGTTTGGAATATTTGAAGTTCTATAAACACATGTTACCCGATTTATGTCATTTAGTAATTGCTGACTGCTTCTTTATATGCAAGGTGGGCTATTGTATATACTGCACAAATGAATCCTCTGATTGTCCCAATTCTAAGTGAAGGAGAATGAAGATGTTTTACGCGTAAACTATGCAATATATGACTTGTGATTTGCATCTTGGAAAAAAATTTGAGCTGTGAGGTTCACTCGATAACTCGTGGGCCTGAGTAATATGTACGGGTATAAATTTGGGATTTTTAGGTAAATGCCTATGATACAATATATAAATTTCACCCAAACTTTTATCAAATTACAAAAAAATCTTCCTCAAGTTTCAATTTTACATCATTGTGTAAAAATTGTTTCAAATTCTCTTTTTTATGTTCTAGATATGTAATGGGTATATATCAGGTATATAACAGATTTGTTAAAACAATTTAGGTGAAAGAGACATGGACAGAAATATATATTAGATATATGATATGTATATACTAGATTTATACAGTAGACATATAACAGAAATACAACACATTTTTACTTATAATAGATATATAACAAGTATATATACAGAATGTAAAAATGTAAAATTAAAATATAAGAAAGTAAAAATATAAAATCAGAACACACAAAAAATATAAAATAATAAAATAAATTCTTAAAAATATATTTTTGTAAATGGTAAGCTAAAACAAGAACATAATCTACAATTTGCCTGTAAATTTTTGAAATGAGGATTGCTATATATAATTCACTATTTTTCCGATAAGTAGCATTCAGTTTACATACTAGAAGTTGTCAATGCATCAGACTGTGGTTGAGTTTAAATTTATAAATTATATATGGAGTAATAATTGCAATTGCAGACCAGGTATTATATGAAATCTACTGTTACAATGTCGCTTATTGAAGCGAATAAAAACTCGTACAAATTCATTAGCACAGGTTTTATGACTCTGAATGTTTTACACTGTAAACTAGACATGCTTGTTTCCACCTAAGATTGCTTCAAAAAAAACTATAAGTAGTTTTATATATAGGGATTGAAGTAAGGGTTTTGGCTAAATTAGAGGAATTTTAAGGAGCTAAGAGCATAATCCAGATTAAAACTGGAAATGTCACTATTTTTTTCATACGCAAAAGTTCTTATTCCTAATTCATCATTTAACAAGTCTTTTCATGATTTGCCCCCTGAATTTGGTTTCAAAAATCAAATGATTTCTTGAACTTTAAAAAACACTGGGTTGGCTCCTCAACTTGTAAAAAAGCACCAATCAACCCCCTAAAAGTCACATGTCACCATCTAGTTGGTTTGACTTTTCAAATATGTCATATTTCTCTTTCTATCGCAAGTTGACACGTGGCAATCAGAGGGCAAATTAGTGCGTTTTCATAAGTTGAAGGTACAAACTGGTGCATTTTTGCAAGTTCAAAGGGTAACAGGTTGCTTTTTAAAGTTCAGGCAATCATTTGACTTTTGAAACCAAATTGGGAGGAAAACTATGCATTAGGCCAATATATAACATAAATACAGTAATAGCTTAAAAGATAAAATAAATTGGGTTACAAAATTGTACTATTTACACAAAATTTACAAAAATATTAACACTTTATAGAAGTACAAATTCATGAAACTCGTTTACAATACTGTCTTTTATGTTAGAATTCTATTAAAAATATGTTAGAATCTATTAGAAAATATATTAGAAATCAATTTATTTAAAATATTTCAGAAATTCAGTTAACTGTTTATATGTCTTATAACAGATTTTTAGTTGAATTTTATTCGATTGTTTTTTTAAAATATCATGCAAACCGGCTCAAAATCTATTAGAAAATATGTTAGAAATCTAAATTGTTTATGTCTTATATCACCAGCGCCAACAAATGGAGGAGCAACCTAATTTCACGAAGAGACTAAAGGAGAAGCGGCGGCAAGAAGAGGAGCAATGGCGACAAGAGGAGGAAAAGAAGATGCAACTGGAAAAGGAAGGAAGCCATGAACAAAGACGGATTGAAGACAAAATTGCCATTGATGGAAGGAGATTGAAATCGAGAATGAGATCATAAGAGATGGTAAAAACGTGAATATGTAATTAGGTTTGGGTGAAATAATTTTATGTATTTACGAATCTCTAAAATGAATTAATATACAATTGAATAAACATGAAAGGTAAATATTTTGGTAAAATAGTCTTGTTTTGACAAATATTCAAACAAATTTGTCTATATGTAATTGCTAAATGAAAATACGAGTATGTTATGTTTAATTGTTACTCTTTTATTGTCATAGTTGATATTTGTTGCTATTGTCTATTTTCTTGCTGCAGGTAGATTTTGTATTCGAAATAAATTAAAACAATTTTTCAATAATTCTTACTAGATCTGATATTAAAAGTAGGGTTGAGGGAGCTTTTTAACCAACCACAAATCTTTGTATAAATTTTATCTCAATAATTGTGGTATAATTGAAAAGATTGAATTTTGAGTTAAGCTTCAAACCTTTGATTTGTGGTTTTTTTTTTTAATTATTGTGGAAAAGAGAACAAGTAGATAATGAATCATGTAAATGAATGGGGGAGAGAGATAAACGACGTCGAATAGGAAAGAATAGTGGTCCAATCCAAACAAATTTCAATCTCTTAAAGCAATCTGAAAAACACGAAGCTGATATCATAAAAGTAAAATCAATTTAATTGTTTCTAAAACCCTAAAACCTCCCTTGTTCTGTTTTCCCCTAATTCAAAAATATCTCCTGCATAGTAGAAATTGACAAATCCAAATAATGGCAACACTTCAACTATCAAATCCCAACACTTCCACGCCATCACTGCCTTCTTCGCTTCACCATAGTCTACATCCATCTCGTAATTCCGGCCGAAGTTATGTTTCCAAACGACATCGTCGTGTTCCTGCGACCGTTACTTGTTCATTTGCTCCTATGGAGTCTGCCAAGATTAAGGTCGTCGGCGTTGGTGGTGGTGGCAACAATGCCGTTAATCGTATGATTGGCAGCGGATTGCACGTAATCGCTTTCTGCTTTTATCTTTTTATGTGGTTTATATATGTTATAGTCAGAATTTTATATCTAATATCTTTTTGAAGCTTTGTTCTTTTCATTTTTGTTTCGAAGAGCTTCTAGCATTTGCGAATTCTTCAGGCATTTCTTATTAGTTTTGTAGTTTGTTAAAATGAAAATTTTGGTCTGAAAATTTGAATGGATTGCTTGAACAATGTCCAAAGAACCTTACAGAATTCTGAAGTTACAATTTACTAAGGTGCTAACTCTGTGTTTACCTGGTTGGCAAATTAGGGTGTTGATTTTTATGCTATTAACACGGATTCTCAAGCATTATTACAGTCTGCTGCTCAGAACCCACTTCAAATTGGAGAGCTTTTGACTCGCGGATTAGGTCTGTTACTTTCCATGTTCTTTGCATGTATAATTCCAATTTCAATATATTCTGATATCCGCTCGGTTTTCACAAGTTTATAAATGCTCTTTTTTTCCTTCTTTTTTCTTCAGTTGTTTGAATATTTCATACAGTTTCATGTTTTTCTTGTTATTTGTTATAGGAACTGGGGGGAATCCTCTTTTGGGAGAGCAGGCTGCAGAAGAATCAAAAGAAGCCATTTCAAATGCTCTTAAAGGCTCTGACCTTGTTTTTATAACTGCTGGTATGGGTGGAGGGACAGGATCTGGGGCTGCTCCAGTTGTGGCTCAGATATCAAAGGAGGCTGGGTATCTGACTGTTGGTGTAGTAACTTATCCTTTCAGTTTTGAGGGACGTAAGAGATCCCTGCAGGTAAGTGACTTTTTTGGCTTGTCTTGCAAAAGTTTGGCTCTACAATCTACGTACTATTCGCCTGAGTTGCTTGTGTTCAGTTCAGTTGCTGTAAGATGCAGGCTAAAAAATGTGGCTTTATCGAGTTTTTTTATTGCATTGATTAGAAGCTGGAATAAGATTGCTTTGTTTTATTTTCTGTAACTAATAGGACATAAATTGCTTATCCACAGTGCATTTTTCTTAACTTACGAATTAATAAGCAAGAGCTTTTGCGTTATTGTTAACCTCTGAAATGTACTGAGATTTTTTATCTTTAACTATGTTTTCAGGCACTAGAGGCTATAGAAAAGCTACAGAAAAATGTTGACACTCTAATAGTGATACCAAATGACCGTCTGCTTGATATTGCTGATGAACAGACACCTCTTCAGGATGCCTTCCTTCTTGCAGATGATGTCCTGCGCCAAGGGGTGCAAGGCATTTCAGATATTATAACTGTAAGTAGATTCAGTAGTTATGTGAGAATTTTTCATGTTTGAAGCCTTGGACAGTTGGACTTTTTGTGAAACTGCTTTTTAAAGCTTTTTGCTGCTTTGTTTGTCATTTATGTGTATTTTTGATATTCCAATATTATTACATGTTTTATTTTGCATTTTTAGCAGAATGCTTGATCAATGACACTTAACCTACCACTGTGAATACATTAGCATAGACACTTGCATTCAACATATGTTAACTACAGTGCCATACCATTTTTGAAGTTGCTTCCAAAATGCCTGTACCCGCCTTTTTATTGAATTAATTTTGTTATCTCATACAAATTTATTGTACTTATAGTCCTTGGATTGGTCCAAATTGCTGTATTTCCGTAAATTATGGCCAATACAATTCTTTCTTCAGCCTATTTAGTGTTTTCAAAGTCTCAAGTGAGTCAGAGAATGAGTTATGCTCATTTGAGCAGAAGGCTGGATAAAGGTCAATTTGTACTTGTAGCCAATCATTTAGGGGCAATTGAAATTCGCTTCATATATATTTTGCCACGGGAAGGCCATGTCCTCTTTGAGGCAAATAAGTATTGTCAAAAAGTATATGAAAAACAACTAAACAAGTGCTGCATTTAATTTTAGTTACTGTTTCTGTTCATTACTTTTGGTAGAAGATCTGGCATTGCTTCTCTTTCGTGATTTCTCCCTAAATAATATTTTCCCACCAAATCTTACTCGGCATATGTTGAGAGCTGCTATTCCCCTTGTTTTGCAGATACCTGGTTTGGTTAACGTGGATTTTGCAGATGTAAAAGCAGTGATGAAAGATTCTGGAACCGCAATGCTTGGTGTGGGAGTCTCCTCCAGCAAAAATCGCGCTGAAGAAGCTGCCGAACAGGCTACCTTGGCCCCCTTGATCGGATCATCAATCCAGTCTGCTACCGGAGTTGTTTATAATATTACTGGAGGAAGGGACATAACTTTGCAAGAAGTGAATAGAGTGTCCCAGGTACCTTTTTTAATTTTTTCCCATCAAATGTTGACCAAAACAGTAATAGACAGAAAAGTCTTTATTGACACTGACACCATATCTGCATTTTAAACATACTTGTGCTTTAACTCTGTTGAAGACCTTTAGATTTCAAACATTTGCTGCGTCTCGATAAACGAATTAAAAATCTCTGAGTTGTTCGTGGCGCTTTTTCTCACACACCGATACTAAATTGAAATACCTTCTCAAATTTTTCAGGTTGTTACGAGTTTGGCCGATCCATCAGCAAACATAATTTTCGGGGCTGTTGTGGATGATCGCTACAACGGGGAGATCCATGTGACAATCATCGCAACTGGCTTTTCGCAATCATTTCAGAAGACGCTTTTAACCGACCCCAAAGCTGCAAAACTGCTCGACAGGAACCAAGAGGGCAAGGGATTTCCGCTCCCTCTTAAGACGTCAGCCTCCCCTTCTTCCAATCCATCCCCTAGAAAGCTTTTCTTTTAATTTATTTATCGTCAATTTTTGTTTTTTAATCCATTTGTTTTGAGTAAAGAGGAAGGGAGATGTTTCCCCTCTGAGATTTATTCATGTATTGATTGAGAAACTAAAAAATATAAGCCAGGTTTTCAATCACCTTTGCTTATCCTTGTATTAGCAATGCTTTTATTCAATTGTCATTGCCCTCATTTATAGGAATTGATATGCTCCAAGACAAATTAACCAAAATCAAATCAAGCACTAACAAGCTGGACAATGAATTAAAGTTAAACGAATCTAACAGAATGGCTAATTGATTATCTAATTTTGTTAATGAGCAGATTACCGTCTATTAGCATACTTTTTGTCCATAACAGTATCTATTTCACCAATCAACCTATGGAAAAATCAACAAATATATCAGGATGAGTGAATACCCCATAATTGTTATTTACAGAAAAATAGACAACTCAGGCTTGGGAATAAAGCACAAAATGCGTTCACCAAAAAGTTCATTAAGAGAGGCAAGCAAGCGTCCGGCATCGATGTCTTCCTTCCATGCTTGAGCAAGCACAGGTGATGTTCTTGATCCTCCTCCTCTTGCTGGCATGTTTTCGGCAGGTAATTGTCGAGGCATTGCCGATATGGTTGCAGCTCCTCCTAAATAACCTCCTCCTCCTCCTGCAGTTGCCCCTTGCATTTCGAGTTGCACCGGCATGGCTCCCATTCCACCCCCGTCTGTTGCTATTTTCTTCAGAGGTGGTTGTTGACTTAGATTGTCTGTGCTTGCTTTTCGTTTATCTTGATGAACAGGATTAATTGATTAAACATCGTTAGAATAGAGATCAGGAATGCACACTTCGTTTTTTCATTCAACGCTGGAAAAGTTAAAACCATTTCTCCTTGGCTTTTGTGCAAAACTAAATAGTAAGACATAATTTTAACATGGAAGCATATGTTTTCAGTATAAGAAGCGGGTCAAATTATGTATTTTTCCATAAAAAAACCATCCCAAATGTTGTGCATTTTATATGCAGCATGGGCAAACACGTATTGCCAACAGCTTCAAACCATGGCTGGGAAAAGTGCTATTAAGAAAAACACTAAACACATGCACATTTGATTACCTAGAGTATAACACTGGGAAAACCCACGTGATGGCATTAAAAATCATTTCCAAACAAGCATATTCCTGAACCAAGTAGCGCAAATTTTATAAAAAAAGATAATGCATCGCATCGAGAAATGAGAATAGGAGAAAGACATACTGGGTACTCTAGTCATAACTCTTCCATTAATCTTCCAGTTAGCGCGTGCTGGTGGTGTAATAATTCCAGGTAATGCTTTGAGCCGATCATACATAGATAGTCCAGCTGCATGCTGGATGATTTTAGGCTAGATTAGACATAACATAGGTACACCAACAACAGATCCGAATGACAAACGAAATCTAGCATCGATCGAGAAAACATAAAGGAAAAAACACTCACCAGCAAGGCACCATAAACTCGCCAAGCTTCATGCCTCTTTAGCTCATTCTTTTGCTTCTCAAGAATCATTTCTGGTTCAAGAAGCTGTAAATATGGCTCTAGATTTGGCAATATAAGAAGACGAACCTGGGCAATGTCAAAATGCATTGTACATTGCATAAATCCAGGAAAAAAGGTTCTCATCAAGTAAAAGAAAATCAAACATGAATTTGCTGGCAAACTGAAATCATAATAAGCATACTAAAATAAAATAATATCTTTTGAAACTTCTTTGTCCTTGTAATTCTATTTCCCATCTCTTTTTTTTACTGAACATGCACATATTGCGGTTAATGTGCAATGACTTTACAATCTATCTCTAATAATGAATCCACGTAAATATTCTACGAATTGGAAGTGTTATATCGACAAGCAGAGACAAAAATTAAAATTCCAACTCAATTATTAGTGGGCGGAGGAAATACCACATTGGATCCTAAAGCTGCTAATCCTTGTATAGCACCATAGTGTTGAGGGAGTGATTTTACTGGGTCCAAGAATGCATGGAGTAGAGTTCTAGTCACGCGTGGCTGCAAATTGTGATAAACATGTCCATATCTGCAGAAAACTAGCTGGTAAGAAGTACATATTATATTTAAGGAGGAAAAAAGACAAATTAAGGCTAAATTTGCTTGTGAGACGATATTTATCGTATTCTCCAGTGTTTGTCAATAAAGGTAAATTCATTTCATTGTCAAAGGAAATAATTTGAAAACAAGGGTCCTCATCTTACAAAAGGGAAATTACTTTCCAAGGATAATACAACAAATCAAACTAACATTAATTTTCTTCACCTACCAAAACGAGGAAAGATATTTATTTTCTCGGAAAATAACATTCCTTCATACAAATAAAGCCTAAAATGAAAGTACTCATGCTCTCAAAGATGATAGTGGCTAATGTAACACTCCAAGATAAGCATAATAACATCGACCATAACGATGATACAAACAAATCTAACTCTAGTCATATGTACATGAGCAGTAAGAATAGGAGTTACAGTAAAACAAATAACTTTCAAATGGATAAGTTTAATGCATACTACAAAATATTTAAGCTTTCTATAGTACAATGCCAGAATCAATTCTTTTCTAATTCCTCACACTCAGTTGTATGACTCAATATCATATTAAATGCAGCATCGGAAAATCTCTTTTATGTCATTGACTGAATGTGTCAGGCTTATGGTCGCCGGACTAGAACTTCCGATGAGTTGAGATCGGAAATTACGTCAGAATGAGAATTGAATAGAGATTAGGGGAAAGAAGAGAGAAAAGAGAGGGAGATTAGAGAGATAAGAAGGATAGAGAGAGAAGTGAATTTCTTATTGTATTTCATTAGTTGTGTTGAATAGAAGCTAGTACAGGTATTTATAATTCCAGCTATACTAACTATGCCTAGTTGGCGTAAAAGACAAAATAGCAAAAACAAACCATCTTCTAGAATTAAAAGCTCATATAAACTGAAACTCCTAGTAGACTAATGGCTATTCTCAATGCCTGACAGAATGTTTCAATTCAGAAAGAAATTTCTCTATTAAAGTTGACAGCAAAGAGGCTTAACTTTACGAACTGAAGAAAAGTTCTTGCCTTTTGCATATTGAAGCAACCAGGTTTGCTGTGAAGTTTCTAAGCTCCCAATGGTTGTCAGAAAATCTATTCCCCAAGCTTTTGCCCACAAGGCAGGTCATAATATACGGCATCAACTGATGTAGCTGAAGAAATGAGAGGACAAATAAATTAAAAATAAGGAAAACAAAGCACTTCACTACTGTATATCAGTTCAGGAGACTTTCAATCATCAAAATGTTCAACAGCATGACAGTAGCAGTTAGCAAAAAGGCATAAATCAAATATAGCAAATCCAAAGAACATCAAAACAATGAAATTTGATATTTTATTAGATTTTTCATCAATTAACATCTACATTTAATAAGTCAATGAACTTACATAAGGTTCTACATGTATGTGTGGATTTTGAAGAAGGCTTCGTGCCACACGCATCAGAGCAAACAATGCAGGAAAGTTATTCAAATTTTTTGAAACCTGGGATCATTGTGGAAAAAAGAATACGTGCTAAGGAAAACAAATGAAAAATCTCCATCAAAATAGAATAACAGTCTTTTACACTACCTCATCAGCAATCAAGTATGTAAAATAAGGAAGTAAGGGATGCAATCCAGAGTCTGTTGCCAAGCTCACTATAGCTTGTTTGAAGAGTTTGGAATCAGATTTCTTCACTGTGAGTTCAGTAATTTTGTCAAAGTACAACTGCAAAATAATAACATATAAAAAAATGTTCCAGTTACTTGAGTATTATTTTTTAAGTATGATAAAGGAAGGACAAACAAAACAAGGTAAATAGCATTTACTTGAAGTTCCCTTGAGAGTACATGCTTGACAGGTAATTTAACATCAACAGGAGGAAGACTTTCTTCCTTAAATTCAGGCTTTTTATTATCGGAGGCAGCTACAACTGCTGCGAAAAAGGCAAATAAGTTCAAACACACAATTAAAAACCAGACTAGAAAACAACAATATTCATAAAAACAATGCTATTTTGCATATACAAATCCTGAGCACAGCGAGATACCTTCAACTGGGGCATTCTCGGGAATTGCAGGTTGAACACCTTCGATTGCGAGCCAGTGAACTGCAATTGACATATCAAGAGGCGCTTTTGGCAAAGGCGCCTCGATCACCTACAAACATCATATATAGGATAAAATGATAACATAAATTAGTAGGCAATCCTTCTCCATACACTCACAGTGCCGAAAATAAAAAAACTCTAAAAAGTCCTTACATCTTTAAATTCAACATCTTTATCGTCGACATAATATAGATCCTTATGCCCAGCAGCTCGCTTAAACCGCAGCGGATCACCTGAGGCCAAGCCATAAACTGGCTGTAGCAACAAAGAAAATAAACAAACTACTATTACAAAACAAGAACTCAAGCCTTCGGCAAAATAAAAAAAATAACAGCTGACCTCCACATTTCTCAAGCTAAGAGCGTTATCCACATCTTCTGAAGTCAAAACTGTTCTCCTTGAGTGACGCATACATTTAATAGCCTCCTTTAAAAATCCAAGAACCAGATTGATTTGAGTCTCCGTTAAACTGGTTTCGTGTACACAAGATTATCAATTACTAAAGTAAGTGTGACGGAAAAGCACCTGCATAATCTCGCGAACTCGGTACTCGACGTCGGGAGCGAGAGCAGCAGCAACATCGGGGGATAAACTGGGAATCCCAATGCTCTGCGCAATTACTTCAATTGCTTCCTTTGGAACTACACTCATCTTTTAAGGTTTTTGAACACAACAGAACAAATCACTTCAATTCTGAATCATGTATGGATCGAATCAGGAAAATAAGACCGGTGAAATCACTTGAATTCTGCCATTAGTCGTAATAATAACGGGTATGCTTGATATGCATAAAATGTTGTCAATTCAGACTGCTCCTTTCTTTTGAGAAAAAGAGCTTGTTTTCAAAATGGAGAGGGTAAATCTGAATACGATACATAATCTAGGGCCAAATGTAAAACCCGGAGCAAAATTATAAGAAGACCGGGTCTATTGGGCTTTTTACTGAGCCCCTATTTAGATGTTTAATTCCAAACAAGCTAATTTAGTTTTACAATGTTACAATATAGAAGTATTACAAACAAACTGCTAAAGCTAACTTACAATAACATAAACTGCAATCTAAGTGTTTCCAATTACGCAGTTTATAAACATTTAAAAATTTGACATCAATTGAATGCAGTTCAATTGGTATACCTCTTTAAATGAAGATAGGACATCATGTTTTCAATATCTTCCTCTTAAAAAAAATTCATGTTTATAAAAAGAATTTGACCAAATAAAGACAAATTACCACTAACCCTAAGTTCTTTTCTTAGACTATCGCCTCCTAGAATCACAGACAAGTAAATTGAAAAGCATTAGCAATGAGAAACACCTCCAACAAGTTACTTAAAGTTCTTAATTCGATTAGTTGGCGGAATGGAATAGAATAGAATAGAATAAGAAATGAATGCGAAAACATCAAATATGATACATGAGTCCTACGTCGGAAGGAATAGTTCTTCCTAGTTTCCATGGGAATCATGGAATAGCTATTCCTTCATTTCAAAGAAGAATAGCTATTCCGTAATTTCCATGGAAATTAGAGGAGATACTCCCTTTAACGTCGGAATCATGCATCATAATTGATGTTTTTGCATACATTTTCTATTTGATTCCATTCCATTCTATTCCGCCAACCAAACGAGTAGGGTATGATTTAGTGGTAAGGACTAGTTCATTGTTAAACATTGATCAAGGATCGAATCCTGACGATGTGTGACACCCACAATTGAAATCCAAGACTGTGATAAAACAAATAATAATAATAATAATAATAATAATAATAATAATAATAATAATAATAATAATAATAATTGAAGTATAATTTCCAAGCATTATATTAATATAACTTGTGAAAGAGATGATGAAGTACAATTGAAGTGCAATAAAAACAAGCAACAAGTCTACATAGTTTTTTATTAGGATACCAAACAAATGCTACAATTTTAACTATTTTTATAAGTCAATTGATTTTTCAATTGTGTGTTTTTTTTCATTTCAGACTCATTACACATTTTATTTTATAAATTTCAAAAATTTTACCAAATGGCTCAATTTCTTGACTCAAATACAATTTTGCGTTAGAGAGTTAAAAATGATAGGAACGGGCCTATGTTCAGGTCTGAAGGTCTAAATTAAGTAATAGAAGTAGCAGAGCAACGAATATAATAATAGATAGATGAGGGGCATAATAGCAAGAACCAGGAGGAGAAAAGAAGGAGACGAACAACACACAGTAGTAGTATAATACAGCACAAAACCAGGGGACAGCACAAAACCAGGGGAGAAAATGCCATAGTCAATACAAACTGAATCCCTAGAGATTTAAAAAGAGGGGCATCGGATTTCCAGTTCTGTTAATTCTAGGGTTTCTCTATCATAGCAGTGGAGACAGAATAAGCCCAGGCAATGTCAGACCTAGATAGGCAAATAGAGCAGCTAAAGAACTGCGAGCCCTTGAAGGAATCAGAAGTTAAAGCTCTCTGTCTCAAGGCCATGGAAATCCTCGTCGAAGAGAGCAATGTCCAACGCGTCGATGCCCCTGTTACTGTTAGTATTCGATATTTACACCCAATTTTTTTTGTAGCTTTTAATATTTTTTGGGAATATTTTTTTTGTTTGGTTGCTTTCATTTCGGTGGCAGGTTGCCATTCTTTGCCAGTTGCTGATTTATCCAATGAATTTCCTTCATTTTAGCAATACACGGGGTTTCTTGTGATCCATTAGAATTAGGGTTTTTGTCATTTTGTATCTGGCGTGCGTTTAAAAGATTCTAGCTGAAGAGTAGAGTGGATTCAGGATTAGTTACAACTTGAAATTTTTTGGACCACAGGGAACTTCTGGTGCTGAATTCCTTTACATATCTCTTTCTGTTTTAAAACGAATATGTGCAAATATAGGTATAGTACGCTCCAATTTCTAGGCTGATCCATTGTAGCGTTGCACTTTACAGTTGTTCGCTGGCAATGTGAGTCTGCATGTTATGATGCTGAATCAAGGCTCGACCAATTTAAGTGAAATTGTACAATTTTAAACCTCACGTTTAGAGTGATATAATTGTCCTAGCAATCTTTCACCCGTTCTAGGTGGGCTCACATATATATTTGAGGTGTAAAAACTTAATTAAAATAATTCATTAATTCTAAAGCCACCACATTTATGTAATTCTTGTGCTGATGAACAAAGATTTCATGTAATATTGTAAATAACAATGCATCTAGTATTATGGATTGGTAATACACGGTTTCAAATGATTTCAGGTCTTTTAGTGTCAAAAGAATAGTTCACCGTATCTTTCTATTTTAATGTTTTTTTATTCTCCAAGTATTTTTTAGCAATTAAACTACGACATTTGATACATGCTTGCTGTTCTTTGGTAAATTCTACGTACTGCACAATTAACGTGAGCAATGGAAATCTGTGTATTTAGTTCCTTTGATACTTGGTATTTTGTGCTGAATCTTATAAGGTGACTATAGCCACCCCACCTGGAATTGTTTCTCTGCTGTGTTATTGTTGTCTCAAATTATGGATACCTGTACAGCATATTGATATTCTTTTCTTGTTGGCATAGATATGTGGAGATATCCATGGACAGTTTTATGACATGAAAGAACTCTTTAAAGTTGGAGGAGATTGTCCAAAGACTAATTACTTGTTCCTTGGAGATTTTGTGGATAGAGGATTTTACTCTGTTGAAACATTTTTGCTTCTTTTAGCCCTTAAGGTAACATTTCATCAAATGGGAATTAATTTTTTCTTCCCATTCTCTTTCTCTCTCTCTCTCTCATCTGTCTTGTCTTTTGTGTCAATGACTGAGTTGGTTCTTTTTATTCTTCACTTTGTAATGACTATTTTATGGTTTCATTGTCTACAGCTTAATGATGCTATTTGTCAGCTTACATCTATAGTATGATCAACTTGAGACTTCATAGTAATTCATTTACTTAGCTACCTTTGTTATACTGCATGGTACATTTACATTTGTTTCTCTACTGCTTCCTATACTCTTTGGAGGTCAGTTAAAAGCATCATGCCGACTTGTAGTAATACTATTAATGGATGATATGAAAACTGAAGCCACAAATTGTGTTAAAATCCATCTTTCATTGCTTAATCATTTTCTTCCTATTAGCTGTAGGGTAGTAATTTTTATGAGATTTGAAAATAGTGAACGGTAGTTTGAAGCTCTATTGATAGAATTAAGCCAGTACACAAATGACTTAGAAAATGGTGTAAACTCGTTTATGGAGAAGAATAAAAACCACTCTGTGTGATTTAATTTGGAAGAAGAACAAGACATAGGGAGCAACATTTTTTTCTAGAACAGTACATCCTTTGGACTTTAAATATTTTTTATATAGATTTTGTATTGCTATGAAGCTTGTGTAACATATATGTTAATGTTAATGTTACATAACACTAAGTTATTAGATTAAACAAATAAATGAGCTATTAATGGCTGATAATGAATCAATCAAGAAACAAAGAATCCCTATGGTATCACAATTACTATAATTCTTTTCTCCATGTGGACCTCATCATTGTTCCCTTTGTTGGACAATTAAAAATGATGCAAAGTTCTTTGACTTTGACTTGTATTGGTTCAAATTGTTGGAATTACATTGTGCTAGGGGCTTGTTCTAAACTTCGTTTCATGTATGTTTTCATTTGCTCAAGAGCCTGAAGCTCAGAAACCATTCATACCATGGTCATTTTTGTCTGTACTTTCTATATTTATAACACATGCATCTTCTATGTATAAATTATTCAGTACGTGATCCTATTCATCAAGTTATTGATGTTTTGCTCATTTATTCTGCCACTTCATTTTCTAGCATTGTAACTAGTTTACAACTACTATAACAATTTGTGTTCATCAGGTGAGATATCCTGATCGGATAACTCTCATTAGGGGGAACCATGAGAGCCGTCAGATTACACAGGTTCTTATCATTATAACTGTTTCCCCATTTGTATCTGTTATAGATGTTGATCTAGTTTCCCTTTTATGACAGGTGTATGGTTTCTACGATGAATGCCTGCGCAAATATGGCTCTGTAAATGTTTGGAGATACTGCACAGATATATTTGATTACTTAAGGTACAGAAATGAGCTCAGAAAACACATGCTTCGACGCCATTGAGAATGGTGGAAAGATTTTAATTCATTGTCAATTTCTGATGAAGGTTGGGCATTAGGCCCACCTAATATATCACAATTAATTGAATCATCTTTAACTTGTTGGTGAACAAATAACTCTAGTTCTTTTGTGTGAACATGTGGTACATGTATATTTGTTTTCTGCATGTGATCAAGTCTACTTCATGACTATATGTGAGTGGTACTTTGGTATAGGACATGGAGCTTTTGTTGTCCATATGTCAAAATTAGCACAAGAATTCAGTTTATGATTCTCACATCACACAGGCATTTTTAGCATATTGTTCTATTATCCTGTTGTTTGGTGGTTTGTTCATTACTAGTTTCCCTTGTATTAGTATATTGGCTTCATGTAGTTTTTTTGAAAATTTCCGCTGAGCTGATGGCCTAATGCTCCTTGCTTATTGCAGAACTAAATTTTCTGTTTTATTATGTTACACTAATGCTGATGACTATTTGGTTGCTCAACATGCCAGTTAATTTTTTTTCCTTTCGCCTAATAAATTGCATCCTTCAAAACTAGCAACTTATGATTTTTTTCTTATGCTTGTCACTAAAGTTTGTCTGCTCTCATTGAGAACCGGATATTTAGTGTTCATGGTGGTCTATCTCCCGCAATATCAACATTAGATCAGGTTAAAGAACCCATCCTCGTTGCTCATTTGTCAATGTATAGTTTTAAGGAGTATAGTTCTTATCACCTAATAAAACCCTTTTGCCAGATTCGATCAATTGACAGGAAGCAAGAAGTACCTCATGATGGTGCCATGTGTGATCTTCTCTGGTCAGATCCTGAAGATATTGTGGATGGTTGGGGTTTGAGTCCACGTGGCGCTGGTTTTTTGTTTGGTGGGAGCGTGGTCACTTCTTTCAACCATGCCAACAATATTGATTATATATGCCGTGCTCATCAATTAGTAATGGAAGGATACAAATGGATGTTCAATAACCAAATAGTTACTGTCTGGTCGGCACCAAACTATTGTTATAGGTAATGTATCCATGAGATCTTGTCCCTTATATTTGTTGCAGATTTTTTTTACTTTCATTGGCTTTGCTGCAGATGTGGTAATGTGGCTGCAATCTTAGAGTTGGATGAGAACCTAAACAAAAAATTTCGAGTTTTCGATGCAGCTCCACAGGTATGTGAATGTGCATACAATTCGAACTAATAGATTTTAAAACTAATAATAAAAATACCAACTTGAGGCATATGTAATGTAATTATTCTAAGTAGCAAGTAGCCACAAACCTAGGTTGCAATTTATTTCATATTTTTCTAAAAACGTTGGATGCTTAACAATGAAGTTAGTTCTGCACCAATTAAGGTTGGTCTGAGTGTAATTAGCCTGCTAGTTTCTTAGAGATGGGTTCTGAGCTTGATTCCTAGTGTAATATACCTAAATAGTACCAGACTGCCATATTATTCTTTCTTTGTGTCAAGTCAAGCAAATATGAAGTATTTAGGCTTGTACTTGTTATAATGCAGGAATCGAGAGGGACGCCTGCCAAGAAACCGGCTCCTGATTACTTCTTATAATTTCAGCAAAACCTTCCATAAGTAGATACAAATTGAATCAATAGCAAAGAACTACAAAATCTGGAGGAAATCCCAGATTCAACCCTTGAAATGAGGAGCAGCAATCTGCTAAATGGTTTCTTGTTGGCCATTCAATTTCTAGGGTCAGATTTGTTGTAGTCCCACTTCCACACCCATATTTTCTTTTTTTCTCATTTTTTTCCAGCCATTTGTGTAATAGAATTTGTATATCATGGTATGCTCGATGAAATATAGGGCAGGGTTTCTACTCAAACTTGGGTAGAGATAAGTGAGTCATGTAAGAGTAGATTGATTCTGCCCTTAATTACAGGAAAAGTTTGAGTTGGAAGCTGATGAACAGTATAATGTAACAAAATGGTGAAGAGGGGTTTTCAGAATTTTTTTTTCTGAATTTTCGAACACCTGGTGTATGGTAGTGTTAAAATTGTAATCAGATCGATATGCTATTGGGAATATTATAGCATTATGAGATTAATTTAAGAGCATAAGTAGCTTTAAAGGAGCTTAATGTCACGGTTGCCATTCTTACTTTGCAATGAATAATTTATTTTGTGCCTTCTATTATCCCTGTGGGAAAATGAACATCAGGATCCGTAGCAAAAATGTTTTGGACTGGGGCTATGTTCTGGTGACATGGTGGCATAACTTGTTAGAGTATTGTATAGTTCATAATATCATTTGACCTCTAACTGATAGTTTTGTCAAAATTATGCTCATTTTAGAAAGAAGGCACAAATAACATTCGAACAGTCTTTTGACACAGTTTTTGATGTGATTGCCATAAAAACTATTAGCAAAGAGTTCGTTAATATTGTAATAGGGTTGATGTCGTGAAAATTAATTAGTTAGGGATAACTGTGAAAATCAGTAACTTTAAGATTTGTTTGCAATTTTGAAGTATTAAAAATGTACATTCCTCGGGAAAAAGGCATTACAAGGGGACATAAAAATGAAAAATGGGGTCGTCATGCATGTATCATAACTCAACATCCATATTCCAATTGATTGACGTGTTAACAATTAAATTGTTTGATTTTACCAATAGCATGTCTTGTCGTTCTGATTGTGGTAACTAAACATTTTGAAATCACGGATCATTATGATTGTACTTTTTCGGATTATTTTTTCGAAAAAATTTTATTTTCAAATTTCTTTTATAAGCTGCTTTTGATTTTGAATAGTATTTAAATCATAAGAAGGATGAAAATTATTGTTTAAAATTAAAATATTTATAAAATCAATTTAATAAAATAATAATTCGAAAAAAAAAAAATCAAACATGACGCTTTTTTTTTTTTTTTGAAATACAATTATCCGAGAGCTGGAAAAATAAAAAAAAATGAGCTTTTTTTTATTTATAGAAAATTTATAATAATAATGGAGATAAGTCCAAAATCCTTAATCAGCAACTTGAACTTTACAATAACAACCGTCTCCAGTTCCTTTTCCCCTCATAGATTATTATAAGGATTCCATGCTGTATTACTTTATGATTTAATCATACTTCTTCTTCCTGATGAAATCCATGGCGCTTCCTATCATCTTTTTAGTTCTAATATCTCTTCTTCTAATTCCTGCGAAAACCCATCTCCAATCCAATGAACAAGGCCACGTCTCTGTTGTTTTATACGATAAAGGTATCGACTTTGCCAAAGATTTGCTAATTAAAAATGCCGTTTCCTCTGCTATTCCTCTCCAACTGCCGGATATAGAGAGATATGTGAAAATCCCAATTATTGGCAGAGTCCATGTCATTCTTTCAAGCATCGCCATTAACACTGTTGATGTTTCTTCTTCATCTGTTGAAACTGGGGATATGGGTATTTTCGTAATTGCTTCAGGTGCGACTGCTGATTTGACTATGAATTGGAAGTATTCCTATAAGAAGTGGGTCGTTGAGATTTCAGATAGTGGCTCTGCTTCTGTTCAGGTACTACTTATTTGGAATCTAATTTGTTCTTTCTTGTTTCTGTTTGATTAAGCTTTTTATTTGTAACATAACAGGGTTGACCAGTGGCTTTTTCTTTTTGTTCTTCATTGATGAATTGCTTTGATCTTGTCTTATTTTTTCTTTACTTTTACCATGGTCGATCTGAATATGCTATTAGCTGACAAGGCAACAATTCTTGGAATGTTTCATTGTTCTTATATTGCTTTGGGATTTTTATTTATGCTGCAAATGAACTTTAGCTGTGGAATGTGTTTCAATTTCATAAACATCTTAGAAAGTCATTAACTTGTAAGAAACAGTTCAGGTAAGGATTTCGTAATTGAGAGTATTGCTGATGCATTTTCTGAAATGCATGAATCGATCTTTTAGCCAATCTATATGTGCCAAATTACATTAAATCCTTGAATTCATTATATCTTCTTTCAAGGTTCAAAAAATGAAAAAAAAAAAAAAATTCTCTCTGTTAACTTGCATATTATTGTGTATGTACAAAAAAATTTGCAGATGAATTCATACTGTTTTGTATTGTATAAGTATACTCTTATATCTTTATTATATGCTCTAGCTCTTTCTACCAGTACCATTTCCCAGTTTTGTTCTGGTTTGTTTATCTTTTAATGCGAAATCGTAATCTTTTCTTCTTCTTTTTTTGCATTTATGTTTACATGCTGGTATTTTCACCGGATTGTTTTCCTTGTCAAGTAATAAATTCGAGAGTAAAATAGCCTTGTTGTCTTTGTGAAAAAATACGATGTTCCATCTTTACTTTTCATTTCTATCACAGTGTCACTTTAAGAACTACAAGCTCATTTCCTTTGTTACCCAATTTTTCTTGCATAACTATAAATATGTTATGTGTATCATCTATATTTTATATCTTCTTTTCATAATTGTAGAAAAAAGAAATTCTCTCTGATTTTTTATCCATAAAACAAAACTAAACCAGTATTCCTTCTGAAAAGGTTAATGGTATGGACATTTGGCTCACCGCTACTTTAAAAGAACAAGATGGAACTCTAAAGCTGACTATGTTTGACCATGGATGCCATGTCAAAGCTATCTCCATTAAAATGAATGGCGGAGCTTCTTGGCTATACCAAGTGTAAGTAAACATGAGCCAAAAAATTTTTGGCTGCATATATTAGCATTAATGCTTGAAGAAACAGTATTTTTATGTCAAAATTATATCTTCCTGTTGTCCAGGTTAGTTGATGCTTTTGAAGGGCCAATAGGGTCTGCGATACAAAACGCTATTTCCAATAAAGTCAAAGACGGGATTCTAAAACTTGACTCCAAACTACAATCGCTTCCAAAGCAAGTGTCGATCGATCATGTTTCTGCGATGAACATCGCCTTTGCTGATGACCCTTTGCTTACCAATTCTTCTGTGAAATTAAATATCGGAGGTTTATTCACCGCAGCAGATAATATTTTAATTCCGATATACTACTATAACGGGGAGAAGGATTCCGATTCCGATTCCTTGGGCTGCCCATCTAAAATGATCGCGCTTTTGTTACACGAAAGTGTTTTCGATTCCGCTGCAGAAGTATACTTCGATGTAAGTTTAACTGCATTTCAAGTGTAAAATCATGTAAAGATAACATTTTTATGGTTATAATGCGAAGCTGATAGACGAAAAACCGATTTCTTTGTTTAGGCAGGTTATATGCATTGGACAGTGGATCGTTTGCTAAATCAATCCCTCTTAAATACAGCAACTTGGCGATTTCTCTATCCGCAACTTTACAAGCAGTATCCGAACCATGAAATGAATCTTAACGTGACTCTAACTTCTCCACCTGTCATAAGAATCACGGAAAATATCGATGCCACCATATACTTGGATGTGACGGTTAATGTTTTGGATGCCAATGACGTGGTTCCGGTTGCTTGCGTCTCATTGGTACTTTTTTTCCTAGGGCAAACTTAAAATACATGACTTGTGGTTTGACTGTTTTTAAAAAAAAAATAATTTCACGACCCTCATTTCGAAAAACAGCTAAATCACAGGTCATCATGTTTTTGAAAATTACCCTTTTTCTACTTTAAAGAACTTGTTATTGTAATTAAGATGTTAAATATCTTATTTGTTAGTGCAGGTGATCAGCAGTTCTTGTTCTCCACATATTTTGCGGAACAAGTTAGCCGGTTTCCTTCAGTTGAAAAAGTTTTCCGCTTTCGGGAAGTGGAGCAATATCGGCAACATTCATCTCATAAGAGTAAGAAAAATGCAGCATTCAATTATATTTTGGTGTCTGCATATTTAGAATTTTTTTTAAAAGAATAAATTGGGTTGAACTATTTGCAGCCTATTGCTTTTGCTGTGCTGGAAACAGAGATCATACCGTATGTGAATTTCCGGCTGATGAAAGGGTTTCGTATTCCGGGTCTTGGCCGATTTATACTGAAGAACGCTGAGGTACATTACGCGGCTTCGAAAATGATGATATGCAGCAATATTGCCCTCACATAATAGCAGCATTAGGTGAGATTAATATGCAGCAATATTAGGTGTATATACTTTTTTAGGGTAGATTTATAACAAGCATATAAAATATGAATTTATTGCATTTGTGTTTGAATGTAGTGTAAATGTTATCCATATACTTGTATAAATCATCAAAAGTGTTCTCAAGAATTTGAATCACCACTTTTGTTTTTGGTGAAATTGTTGGATTGTGGTATTGTAAAAATGTAAATTTGTTTGTATGTAATAGAACAGTTATTAATGGGGATTCTATGTGATGAAGGATACTGCACTCTCAGCTTTGATGATTGTATGTGATGATGTTGTAAATTTGACTTGGAATGATTAAAACACAAATATATATGAGGGGATGTTTCTCAAAACTTTCTCCTTTTTAACTTTTAACTTAAAAGTATTTTTTAAGGAGATCTTAACTTATAAGTCAGACAATGAAGAGTTTATGATAACTTTTTTTAACTCAAAAGTTAAAAATAAGATAGAAGTTAAAAATAAGTCAGACTTACCTCTTAAAAAATCACTTATAAGACATAAGTAATTTTTTGATAAGTTTTGAGGAACACCGCCTTAGACTTTGTTGGTGATGATATATTTGATTTTACCTATCAAAACTATCATGTGAATCTAATTAATCCATGTCATCTCCTATCATTTATTCCTCTTTATTTCCAATTCCAAATATTTCTTTTTTTTATTCCAATTTAACCAATTTCCTTAACTTCTTACCTTTCCAATTCTGCTGACTTTCCAATTCTGAGAATTTACACACATCCAAGATTATGTGGTTGAAGTTATTTAAAGCAATTAATTGTGTGAACAAGATAAATCTTATAATTAATTTCTGCTCACATTTATAATTTGCAGGTGTCATCTATAATTTCACTGCTGATTATTTATATCGAGAGCCAAATCTGTCTTTTTTTCGCAAATGTAACTTTTGAACAATCATCTGGTAGTTCATAATCACAAGAAATAATAGCTTTTATTGTAGTATCAGCATTTAAAAATGCTGCAGATTGCAGAACATTACCTGGTAGTTCATTGTTAGGGAAAAACCCTGGCAACGGAACCAAATATTTATTTGGACGAATATAACGAAAATAAAATAATCCACTAAATAATCGAGAAGTATCAATACAAAAGAAATGGAAAAAAAGTTTTCAAAACCCTTAACCCAATTACGCCAAAACTGACACAAGTATTCTATATAGAATATTATTCTCTCAAAACAATTTTTGTTAATTGTTTGATGATTCAAAACCATGCATTAAATTTATAGGAAAAAAAAGGCTGAATTTCCTTGTATGAAATGGATGAAAAAAATAAAATTGAAATGGCTGCAAGTGATGGATTATTACTGACATGTAAATTGTTCATTATGGTCTACTATTAGTAAAAAAATGGCTGCTAATTTGAAACAAAACTATTTTCATATTTTGCTGACAACTTGAATCACAATGTCAACAAATCTCCACCTTGATTTCAAACTCAATTTTCACAAACAACAATCAAATTTCAAGCACTGCTTAAACTTAGTAGTAGGAAGAGGTTTTGTCATCCAGGATTGTCTACCGTACGAATTTTAGTAACACCAATATTTCCCTTGAAAATAATATCTCTGATAAAATGGTACTTAATGTCTATGTGTTTTGTTATTTCATGAAAAATCTGATCTTTCGTTAGACAAATTGCACTTTGACTATCATAATGAACAACAATCCTCTGCAAATTTGAGCTGAGTTCACCAACCAAACCTCGCAGCCAAATAACTTCTTTGATTAACCACCGCCATATATTCTGCTTCGGTAGTGGACAATGTAACTGTGGGCTGTAATGTAGCTTTCCAACTGATAGCGGTACTACCAATGGTAAACACATAACTCGTAACAGATCTTCTTCTATCAAGATCACTGGCTTAATCTAAATCAACATAATTAACCACCATGTTCTTACTTTTCCCAAATTCTAAACAAGCGTTAGTAGTATCCCTTAAGTATCTCAAAATCCATTTCACAGCATGCCAATGTTCTTTGCCCGGATTAGACATATATCTACTAACAACACTGATTGCATGCGAAATGTTATGACGAGTGCAAATCATAACATACATGATTGGAGTAAGGAGCATGTGATATATACTCAATATCCTTTTTGGATTGAGGACATAGAGTAGTAGAAAGTCAAAAATAAGCAGTATGTGGAGTACTTACACGTTTGGCATTTTTCATGCCAAAATGCTAAAACTCTTTCTCAACAAAACTTATTTGAGTCAAATAAAGCTTTCCTACAGCTCTATCCCTTTAGATCTCCATGCCAAGAGTCTTCTCGAATTCACTGCTAAGATTTGCTTTCAATCTGTTGATAACAGACATATCCTTGGAAGTAATAAGCATATCATCAACATAAAGTAACAAAGAAACAAATGAGTCATTCGGAAGTTTTCTAAAATACACATAACTATCATATTGGCTCCTTGAATAGACATGTCCAACCATAAAGGAATCAAACCGCTTATACCACTATCGAAGTGACTACTTTAGTCCGTATAGCAATTTTCGCAATAAGCAAACATTGTCTTCTTTGCCTTCAATTTCAAAACCGTCTGGTTATTTCATAAACATCTACTCCTCTAATTCACCATGCAAGAAAGTAGTCTTGACATCAAGTTGCTCCAAATCCAAATCATGTATACCAACCAAGCAAGCAAAACATGAATAGAGCTATGTTTAACAACAGGAGAAAACACATCATTGAAATCAACTCCTTGTACCTAACTATAGCCCTTAGTGACCAATCGTGCCTTGTATCTATCATCTTCAACTCTCGAAATGCCATCTATCCTTTTGAAGATCCATTTGCAACCAACAATATTCTTGTCTTTAAGAGGCTTCACCATCTCCCATGCATGTTCTTGTGTAGAGACTTAATCTCTTCTTGCATAGCTATTAGCCATTTTGTTAAATCATCATGAGAAATGACTTCTAAATACGTGGAAGGTTTGATAACTCCTTTTGTCTCTTGTGTAGCAACAAAGGCGTAAGTAACATAATCTGTAAACTTTACAGGCATTCTTCTTTCTCTATCAGTACTGCTTTCAACAACAGAATGCTCCACCTATTCGATAGTAGTAGTCTCTTCAACTTCTATAGGCTCGGATAATTATTCTAGAATTTTCTCCTCTGTGGCGTCAGATGGAGTAAATGATTCCTCCACCTAGAACGGAACCTTCACCTGCTTATCAAAATTCTATATTTCGGTGTCAACTACTACTGAAGACTCTTTTCTTGGATGCAAAATAGCACATTCATCAAACACAACAATTCTGTTAATTACAGACTTTGGTGGCTTGGGATCAAGAAGCCAAACTTTATATCTCTTTACACTATAGGATAGTCAAGAAAAATTCTCTTTTTAGCTCTAGGCTCTAATTTTCCATTATTGATATGGACATAAACAGGAAACTAAAAAATCCTCAAATCAAAATAATTTGCAAGTTTGCCATACTATAACTCCTCAAAAGTTTTACAATTAATAGAAGCTCAAGGAGAGCGATTCACCAAATGATTGTTGGTCCCAGTTTGGTGTAAAATAGGTCAAGGGGGGGGGTGAATGACTCTTTTTCGAGTACACTATTTTACTTCAGAAGGTAGTTTAATTATAGCTTCTGAAGATGCTTCTGAGTAAAAAGTTTTACTCAGCACCCCTTTGTGTATTTCTGTGTTTTTAACGCAGAATGAAATAGTACAAGTATAATAGAGCAAGGTAAGAAAATTTGTAAATAGAGATTTTATCATGGTTCAGCCTCTGCCTAATCCAGTCCTTGGAAACTTCAGTCCAAGATTTAATACACTATCAACTATTCTTCTAGTGAAGAGTAAACCCTTTACAATGCATTGACTGAAGTACCCTCCAACAGTCTTTACTGAGCTATACCAATATAGAAGTATCATTCTTCTATATCTGAGGCTTTGAGCTTCGTCTCTCTTAAGTACCTTCCTTATGAGATTACCTAGCTCCCTCACACTAACTTACCCTCAGCTTAGTGTGATTTACAACAGTTTATAAGAAAATGATTTATTTGAACTTCTGAACTTTGTTTCAGTTAGTTCAAATACAAACAGATGAGATTTGAATGTTTTCTATGAGAAGGTTGTAAGCAGATTGAGAATTGGTTCACTCTTGAATACTTTTGCTAAGATTCGGCAACCTTCTCCAATGGTGGAAATTATCCTTTTATAGAGGAAGAGAATGTTTCCGTTGATTTTTAGACCATTGCTAGGAATTCTATCGTTGTTTCCCAATATTGTTTCCGTTAAACAATCTATTAGAGTAGCTCGTCCAACTTTGATCCGCGCTATGCTATATTAGGTTGATTTGAGGGGTCCACTTTGTACTGCAGATACGTATCAAAATAGCAGGTGAGATTTGTTCTTGAATTTCCAACAACTTTTATCTTGTAGTAGACTGAAGAACAGAGCGCACGATGGCATTAAATGCGAAGTCAGTTTTCTTGACTTTTAGTGCCGAAAGACTAAGTTGACCTTTTACAATCCTCAGAAGGGCTTTTTAATGTTTTGAGTCTTAAGTGATCTTCTGAGATGTTTAATACCTCATCTGACTTTAATAGCTTCCGAGCATCCATAGCTCTGTTGACGAATCCTTGTGCTTCTGAGGCGAGTTCCTTCTGAACTCAGAACTTATAAAACTAAATTATCTTCATAATCCAACAATCTCCCTCATTTTGTTGGTTCTGAGTGAAGTCAAGCACAGGATGCACTTACTCCCTCATACTCCCTCATAGTCTAATGTTTAAGTTCAGAGTTTAAGTTTTAAAGATATACAAGGAAGTTAGTACAACAAAGAGTTGTACTTTTAGAGTGAAAGTAAAAACTTTTATTAATGATGAGTACAAGTTTTTACAATACAAGTATTTATAATGAATTCATTTACAAGGGTTTTTCTTTAAGAGCTAAGAATTCATCATTTTGAGTCTCCTCCTGCTGATCTATCTCCATGGCGTTGCTTGAAGGTTGATTGGAAGTCATCCGTCTTTCCCAGATCTCCTTGAAGCTGTGCTTATCTTTCTCCCTCCACTCAGCACCAACAAGCTGAGTGACTATCTTTTGCTCATCAAGCTCAAACCTCTGAATGACATCATGAACAGCCTTTGCACTTGCTTGAAGAGGAGGGATAATCTGCTGAATCAGCCTTACAACTTTGCTGGGGATAGAGGGAAAGATGCTTTCAAGGATTACTTGGAGAGCCTTCTGATTCCATATCCACTGAGTGTTTAGCCCATTCACCAGATGCTGCAGGAACGGAACAATCTCACTATCATGTGCGTAGGAGTGGAGAGATAAGCCACCGAGCAGATTACTCAAACCATCAATGCTCTTTTGAAGGGCCTCTGAAGTGCTTGCATTCCTTGCCACCATGATGTCTCTAGCTTCATTTGTGATCTTGGTAAGGGCAGCAGCATACTTCTCTAGTTGTTCATCTAACTCATCAACAGCCTTATTCTTTTGAGCAAAGGTAGTCTCAGTGATATGCTTGTGAGCATCTTCAACAGCCTTGAAGATCTCAGACTTCAACTCCCTTTTTAAATCTGTAATAGCCTTGAGAGTTTTAGCCTTAGATTCGTTCATATGCTTCAGCATCTCATCAAGACTACTTTGGATTTTACCTTGTTACCACAGACAGAAGATGTTCTGAGTTCTGAGCGCCTGTACCTCACTCTTCAACCCCATGGAGTATTTAGTTGATATGCGCTCAACGGTAGTCCCCAGAGTAGAGATTACATCTGCTATCTACTTCTGGATTATCTCCTTCACCCCACTAACTCATTATGGGTGATCATCAGACCCTTCTCATCATCTTCCATTATCCCGTTCAACTTTTCAAGGGCTTCTAGGATATCAATGTAATTACTGATCCTTGTCTCCATGAGGGGTTGCAGATGTTGGATAAGTTCTGAGCGGATTTGAGATGGAAGAGGAATTTTGGCTACTCTTTCTATGATTATCTGAGCCTGTTCTGAGATGAGAGCCACACTCTGGGCAAGTTGATGGTTGAAGGGGGCAATCTTGATATCCACAACGGAGTCATTGAGGCTAAGAGTCATTGTGAGAATATCATCAAGAGTCTTCCCAGTATGGTGGAGGGAATTTACAGGTACTGGAGCTTTAGAGCTTGATCCCTTAGCAATATCACCCATCATCCATCCCCTACTTCCAAGGGATTCATCCCCATAGATCCTTTGTTCAGCAGGTCTGGGGATCAAAGTAAGTGAGCTGTTAGGATCCACCAGAATCTTTCGATCAGAGGGTTGCTTCTGCTGTTACTGCTGCTGCTGAGTCTTGGATTTCCCCATGATTTAAACATCATGATTCTCAATCACATCTTCCAGCAGAACTTCATCTCTCTTCTCATCTTAATCATTCTTATCATCTCCTCCCTTATATCCTTTGGCCTTATGTTGTGTTTGGCAAATACAGAGCGGGCCATGGTAACGAATTCATCAGCAGGATCTGATAATAATGACTGAACACCCCATTCAACCACTACAATCCTCTGAGTTTCCTCTTTCTGAAGAGTTGATAGGAACGAATCTTCCTCTAGCAAGTTCTCTTATCAGCCTCTTCCCTCTTGTTCTCATCCCTCTTCTCCTCAAATTCATCCCTCTTTTCTTCAACCTTATCCTCCTCCTCAGCATCTTGAGCTTTCTTGGCCTCAGCTTGAAGATTTTTACCACTTCTTGAGCAATGGATACTGCTACCATAAGAGGATCCTTGTAACTTGAGGCTGGAGATCCTTCTAGTGTAGACAGGAATTGTTATGGTATCTTAAGAGAGGCAATGAAGAGATGAGAGGGATCAATAACAGCCTTCTGTTGATCCAAAGGAGGAAACTGTGGCTTCTTTTCAATAATGAAGTTTGTGGGATTTACCACTTTTGGAGGGACTAGACTTAGTGTTGCTGGGAGAGCCCCTAAGGGCAGATCAAAACCCACTAAGGTCTCTTCCAAGACTTTTCCATCTATTTTCTCTGAGTCATCCTCCTTTGTCTCAGAGGTGCTCTTCTCTTTCATTTTAACCGTGAACTCTTTTGGAGCTGGCATCTTCTTCCCTTCTGACATAGCCTTTTTCTCCGCTTCCTCAACTGCTATCCTTATATCTTCCACTATTCCCTTCTTAGGTACCTGAGTGAAGACATCTACTATGCTTTGGTTTACCACCCTTATCATATCATCCTTTTCAAGATCATCTTCTGAGATGACAGTTTCACCATAAGTTTTGGCTTTCTTCTTCTCCTTCTCCACCTCTTCTACATTTTCTTCTACAAATTCAGCCTCATCCTCGCTTGGAATAGCCATGTTAGGATCAAACTCTCCCATTCTCCTCTTGGTCAAAACACTTATTGGCTTCCTCCTCATCTTCTAAACTGTTCTTCTCCAAAGGCCTAGGCACATGTTGGAATTTGTTCATAGAATAAGTTATTCCCTGAGCTTTTCCCTCATTCACTTCAGCAGGAGTAATTAGGACTCCCTCAGCAACAAGTGCCTTACTTCTGCTAATTCTGCTTCTCTTTGCCTAAAGGACTTCCTCCTATTTCAGCACGGGCTCCCTCTGCCTCTTGGGGGAGACTTCCTCAACCTCTTTTACTCCTTCACTCTTCTTGGCAACCCTCAGCTCCTTTTCCCTTCTTTTCTTCATCAGATCCTTCTTCAAGGCTTCCTCCCTGTCCTACTTCATACCAAAATCCACCTTTTTATCAAAGGTTTCCTTCACTATCTCACTTCCAAGAGGTCCATCCTCCTCTGAGCAGTCTACACCATGTGTGGCCACAATCCTACTAATGAGTCCTCCAATAGTGCATTTGTGGTGAAGCATGTGCTGCATTATGTGAACTGGCCAGTTGCCCTTCTTTTTCTCTACCAAGTACACCAAAATACAGTGCTCATAACTTGAGACTGCATTGGTGGAGTTCATCTTCTGAAGAAGAAGATGAGCCATTACAAATTGCTAGTACCTTGGCTCTTGAGGCATGTGAGTACTGATTTTCTCACCAAATCAGCCTTCTGGCATGAAGGCTTTTCTATTATAGCTTATGGCATCTTCACATCCTCTTCTGAGAGCGATACCTTTAACTTTTAGATTCAAAAGTTCTCCCAGGTAAGCTGGAGTAATGGTAATCTCTATGCCTTTTACTATAGTTTTGAGCTCCTCCTCGCTCACTATGCACTTCTTCAGATTCTTGTAAAATTCAAGCACTATTACTGGATAGGTTGGCTCCTTTAGTCTAATCCATGTGTTGAGTTGATGGAATTCTAAGGTTTCTTTGTACGGACCAGTTTGTAAGAAGGATTCATCTCCAAAATATCTTTGAGAGATGATATTTGAGGGGTTTGACCTGTATAGAACAGGTTCAAAGGTCTTTGGAGGGTTTATGGGTAAGGTTTGATGATCTTGTTCTTTTGGGAGCCATTTTTATGGGTAAGGTTTGAGGAAATTAGGGTTCTTAGAAGAGGGTTTCTTAGAAAGATTGGAAAAATTCTGAAGTTTTAGTAAAGTGTTTGGATGATGAACAATCTTCACCTATTTATAGGGGCGGTTTTAGAGGGATGGAGAGGTAATTTACTAATAGTAACGATTTCAGCATTTACCATTTAAAATATAGGTAAACGTCAATTGCGTAACTAATGGAAGAATGTGAACAGTTGTAACCTAAAGATCTAGCTTATGATACAGGTTTTTGAATTTTGAAATATAAAGTGATTCCCAGGTTAGATCTTCTGAGACAAAGCATTGTGTAAACTTCAAAGGATGAACATTTCCTCTGGAGTTAGTTACTCTTCTAAGTACTTACATCATCTTCTGAGCAATATTCACAATAGGTTGCTCATGCCTATTTCTCTTCCGAGGAATGCGAATTGTTTTTTGTTCAAAGGTTTGGTGAAGATGTCAGCTCTTTAGTCTTCTGTAAAGATGTATACTAACTTCACATCTTTCTTGAGGACATGATCTCTTATGAAGTGGTGCCTAATGTTGACATGCTTCATTCTACTATGCTGTACTGGATTCATTGATAGATCAATTGCACTTTTGTTATCGTAGAGTATCTCTATGCATTCTGACTTGACTCCATAATCTTCGAGTTGCTGTTTGATCTATAGCGCTTGTGCTACATAGCTTCCCGCAACCATGTATTCAGCTTCTGTAGTGGATAGTGCTACTAATGTTTGTTTTTTACTATGCTAGGAAACAATACTATTTCCCAGAAAATGAAATCGTCCAGTAGTGCTCTTTCTTTCTAGTTGATCTCTTCCAAAGTCAGCATCAGTGAATCCTTTTAATGAGAAATCTTCATTATTTGGATACCATAATCCAGCTTCAATGGTTACAAGCAAATATCTGAGGATTCTCTTTACTGAGCTCAGATGTGATTCTCTAGGATCACTTTGGTATCTTGCACAATAACAGACTGCATAGTGAATGCCAGGCCTGCTTGCAATAAGATACAACAGAGAGCCAATCATTCCTTGGAACATCTTCTGATCAACCTTCTTACCTTCTGAGTCTTTGCTAAGTATGGTGTTGGAAACCATAGGGGTTGACATTTCCCTTCCATCTTCCATACTAAATTTCTTTATAATCTCCTTGGTATACTTGGATTTATTGATGAATGTTCCATATGAACTTTGTTTGATTTGGAAACCAAGAAAGAAGGTTAATTCTCCCATCATAGACATCTCAAATTCAAGTTTCATTTGAGAACTGAATTCTTTGCACATCCTTTCATCAATGGCTCTGAAGTTGATGTCATCAACATAGATCTGAATAAGAGGAATGCCTTTGTTTCTTCTTTTGATGAATAAGGCTGTGTCTGTCTTTCCTCTGAAGTATCCTTTTGAGGTAACAAAGCTTGTCAATCTTTCATACCATGCTCTGGGAGATTGCTTCAGACCATATAAGGCTTTCTTCAGCTTGTACACATGACTGTGAGATCTTGAGTCTTTAAAGCCTGGAGGTTACTGGATATAGACTTCTTCTGAGATGAATCCATTAAGAAAGGCGCTCTTTACATCCATTTGATATAATTTGAATCCCATATGAGATGCAGAGGCATAGAGGATTCTTATTGCTTCAAGTCTGGCAACTGGAGCAAATGTTTCATCATAGTCTATCCCTTCTTGTTGATTGTACCCTTGAGCCACAAGCCTTGCTTTGTTTCGTACTATGTTTCCTTCTTCATCAAGCTTGGGTTTGAATACCCACTTAGTGCCATTGATAGATTTATTCTTTGGTCTTGGGACAAGATCCCAGACATCATTTCTGCTGAACTGGTCTAGCTCTTCTTGCATGGCCATCATCCAACTTTCATCATGTTCTGCGTCTTCAAATTTCTTTGGTTCTATGATAGAGATAAATGCTGGATGACTTGTCATTCTACTGAGTTATCTTCTGGTGAGAACAGGATTCTGAGGTGTATCAAGGATCAATCTTTCAGGATGTTCCTTCTTGGTTCTAGTTTCTCTGAGCAGATCATGATGAACAGGAACCTCCACTGCTTCTGGTTGTCTTTCTTCATCTTCATATTCTGGGAACTTGATCTCAGATGGTTCATCATTTGTTGACTTTTCTCATTGGGTTGACTCAGAGGGTTGTTTGTGTGAGATAGAATCTCCATCTTCCTTTGAGCTTCTTCTTTTTCCTACATGGTTAGTTTCATCGAAATCTACATATACTGACTCTTCTAATGTTGTTGTTCTTTTGACAAAGACTCTATAAGCTTTGTTATGTGTTCAGTAGCCAAGAAAAATTGTTTCATCAGCTTTAGGATGAAACTTTCCTACTTGTTCTTTATTTTTGAGTATAAAGCATTTACACACAAATACTTTGAAATACCCAATTTTAGGTTTTCGTCCTTTCCAAATTTCATAGGGGGTTTTATCAATTTCTGATCTAATATTTACCCTATTCAATATGTAACAGGCAGTATTGACTGCCTCTACCCAAAAGTATTTGGGAAGGTTGTTGTCACTCAGCATTGACCTGGCCATTTCAACTAAGGTTCTATTTTTCCTCTCAACAACACCATTTTGTTGAGGGGTGTGAGGAGCAAAGAAATTGTGTTTAATTCCTATAGCATTACAGAAACCAGCAAATAATTTGTTCTCAAATTCTCTACCATGATCGCTTCTTATTTTAGACAGAAGGACTCCTTGTTCAACTTCAATTCTATTATATAATCTGGAAAACCCTTCATAGGCTTCATCCTTACTACTTAGCAGGATTACCCATGTATATCTGGAATAATCATCCACTATAACCATGGTATATATATGTCCACCCATACTCATGGGAAGAACAGGGCCAAACAAGTCTAGATGGAGTAATTCTAAGACTCTTTTATTGAAAAATCAGATTTAGATTTAAAGCTCTTCTTAAATTGCTTTCCATACTGCCATGCACTACACAAGTGATCCTTTTCGAAGTTTAAGCTTGGAAAACCCTCAACAAGTTTTTGTTTGACAAATTTGGTAAGAAGATTCATGTTGGCATGTCTCAACCTTCAGTGCCATAGCCATGACTCTTCTTCTTTAACCATCAAACATATATCTTTCTTTGATTTATCATTTAAATTAATTATGAACACATTATTGATTCTAGGAGCATATATCAAAGTTTTATTTGACTTACAATCAATGATGGAACATCCTTCTAAGTTGAAGATGACTTTTCTTCCTTGGTCACATAGCTGAGCGATACTCAGAAGATTGAACTTTAGTCCATCCACAAGGGAGACTTCTTCAATTTTGATTGCTTCTCCAATGGTTCCTTTGCTAATGATTTTTCTCTTTTTGTTATCCCCAAAGTTTATACTTCCATATCTTTTACATTCTAATGAGATGAATGATGTCTCATCTCCTATCATATGTCTTGAGCATCCATTGTCTATATACCAGATATGTTGACCTTCTGTGGATCTAAGACTTACTTGCAAAAGTAGATGGTTAGAATCTTCGAACCTAGTTTCCCTTGGGTTCAGGTGCATTATAAGTTAGATCTGGCCAATCATAAGAATCATAAAAACCATTCTTAAATCTACAAATGGAAGTTGTGTGGTTTTTCTTTCCACGAAAGTTGCAGAAGACTTTTACAAATTCTCTGGCCTTTCCTTTCTGTAGATTTTTAGGAGATAGACAAAGATCAAAGGGTTCCTGAAGTGGTTGCCTCTAAGGTATGACTCTTCTTATGGCTTGTGGATTTTTTTGAGTCATTTTTTTATAACCTCATTTCTGGTGACTATTTACATCATACTTATATTTGTACTCCTTGTAGCTCCTATGTCTTGGAGCCGAGAATTCACCTTGATACATCTTTTGAACATTTTGCTTCTGAGAGGTGTTTATCTTCTGAGGATGCTTCTTCTCTTGAGAGTGTTCCTTCTTCTGATGATGTGCTTTCTATTGAGGATGCTCATTCTTCTGAGGTACTGGTTTTACAGGCAGAGTTATTTTGTTTGATATGTGTCCTTCTGCCAACGTTACTCTTCTACTGAGGTTGGTAGGATTGACTCCTACCAGAACCAATTTTTTCTTGAGCTTCTCATCCTCAGTTTTAAACTCTCCTTATCTCTTGTGAATAGCTTTGGTAGAGTTATCTCTAGCTATATCTCGGATACAGAAGTCTTCAAAATCTTCTTTTAGAATCTTCATATGTTTCTTGTTCTTCTTAACCTGCTTATAGATTTGTGCAAAAAGTTTCATGATTTCATCAGGAATATTGAGTTTGGAATTTACCTCATCATTTTCCTAAGATTTTCCTTCTGAAGATGAGACTTTCTCTATGCTGCTATGCCAGGACTCAACTGTTGGGTACATATCATCTTTAGCCATGAAGCATATCTGAGCAGCTTCTTCATTTTCTGAAGAGTTTGCAAAGCTCTCTTCTTCACTGTCGCTCCATGCTGCCACCATAGCTTTCTTTCCTTTATCCTTTCTTAGCTTTGGGCAGCTTGATTTAATATGTCCTTCCTGGTGACATTCAAAACAGGTTATAGGTTTTTGATTTTCACCTTTGGTTTTCTCTTCAAATCTTTTGAATTTGTTTTTCTTCTAGAAGTCTGACTTCTGAGGAAAGCTTCCCTTCTTCTGGAACTTTTGAGGAGTCATTTGGCTCTTCTTCATAAATTTCTTGAATTTTCTAGCTAGCATGGCCATGTCTACATCATCTTCTGATGAGCTTTCACAGACTTCTTCTACTCTTAAGATTATTGCTTTCTTTCCTTCAAACTTGGCTTTTTCCTTCTTCTGAAAATTCTGCATAGAGATCTCATGAGTGATTAAAGAACTAATGAGTTCATCATACTTGTAAGTGGTGAGATCTTGAGCTTCTTCTATAGCTATCTTCTTAGCTTGCCATTTCTCAGTTAGATTTCTGAGAATCTTCTTCACTTGCTCCTCTTCTGAGAAGTTCTTTCCCAATCTTTGAGTTCGTTGATGATGTTTGTGAATCTGGCATTTATGTTTGAGATTGATTCTCCCTCTTCCATCTCAAATAGTTCATAGAGTCGTAGATTCTGATTGATCTTTGATTCTTTCACATTATCTCTACCTTTATAGGTTACTTCAAGCTTTTTCCATATCTCCCTGGCACTTTCTTATCCTGAGGTTTTATTATATTCTGCAGCATCTAAAGTACAATGTAGAAAGTTAATTGCAGCTGCATTACTCTATAATTTTTCATATCAGAGTCATTGTATTCAATCTTAGGTTTAGGAGAGACTACCCCATCTACAGTGGATGTAGGAATGTATTTGCATACATTACCTGCGACTATATGAAATTTTTCATTCTATTTTTCCAGAATATATAATTCTGTCCAAAGAATAGTGGGGGTCTGGACACAGACAACCCTTTTAGGAGTATCTGTATGGTCATATTTCCAGGCAAGTGCTTCATGTTATTTTCACCCATTTTAATCTTTTACTCTAGATTAGTTAAATCTGTTTTCGAGTTCTAGCTCTGATACCAATTGTAGGATTCAGTAGGGTGTAAAATAGGTCAGAAGGGGGTTGAATGACTCTTTTTCGAGCACACTATTTTACTTCAGAAGGTAGTTTAATTAACTCTTCTGAAGATGCTTATGAGTAAAAGGTTTTACTCAGAACCCATTTATGTATTTATGTGTTTTGATGCAGAATAAAATAGCATAAGTATAAAAGAGCAAGGTAAGAAAATTGGCAAAGAGAGATTTTATCCTGGTTCAGCCTCTGCCTAATCCAGTCCTTTCAAACTTCAATCCAAGATTTAATCCACTATCAACTCTTCTTCTGGTGAAGAGTAAATCCTTTACAATACTTTGACTGAAGTACCCTCCAACAGTCTTTACTAAGCTATACCAATATAGAAGTACCGTTCTTCTATATCTGAGGCTCTGAGCTTCGTCTCTCTTAAGTACCTTCCTTATGAGATTACCTAGCTCCCTCACACTAACTTACCGTCAGTTTAGTGTGATTTAAAATAGTTTATAAGAAAATGATTTATATGAACTTTTGAACTTTGTTTCAGTTAGTTCAAATACAAACAGATGAGATTTGAATGTTTGGTATGAGATGGTTGTAAGTAGATTGAGAATTGGTTCACTCTTGAATACTTTTGCTAAGATTCGGCAATCTTCTCCAATGGCGGAATCATCCTTTTATAGAGGAAGAGAATGTTTCCGTTGATTTTTGGACCGTTGCCAGGAATTCTGCCATTGTCTCCCAATATTATTTCCGTTAAACAATTTGTTAGAGTAGCTCGTCCAACTCTAATCCACGCCATGCTGCATCAGGTTGATTTGAGGGGTCCACTTTGTACTGCAGATACGTATCAGAATAGCAGGTGAGATTTATTCTTGATTTTGCAATAACTTTTATCTTGTAGTAGATTGAAAAACAGAGCGCGCGGTGGCATTAAATGCGAAGTCAGCTTTCTTGACTTTTAGTGCCGAAAGACTAATTTGACCTTTTGCAATCCTCAGAAGGGCTTTTTAAAGTTCTGAATCTTGAGTGATATTCTAAGATGTTTAATACCACATCTGACTTTAATAGCTTTTGAGCATCCATAGCTCTGCTGACGAATCCTTGTCCTTCTGAGGCGACTTCCTTCTGAACTTTTCTTCTGAACTTAAAACTTACAAAACTAAATTATCTTCAGAATTCAACACTTCATTGAAGTAAAGGAGATTTATAAGAAAGTTTGGCATGTTTCGATTGCTCCCACTCATTCGATAGCTTGTTGGAAGGCTTTGACGGGTTACATATCTTCGCATGATGTCCTGATGAAGAAGGGCATTAATATCGTCTCAATTTGTGTGTTTTTTCGTAACAATATTGATGACCATCAACACCTTTTCATGGGCTGCCCTTTCGAGCAAGCAATTTGGGATTAGCCTAAAAGGCACTTTTTTTGCCACTCATTTATTTCTAACTCAGGTTTAATGGAGGCTTTTATTTCAGTGCACGACCAAACTTTCAGCTCTCAGATCCAAGTTTTGTGGAATTCGGCCTTGTTTAATGTAATTTTGGTTATTTGGACAGCCTGTTGTAACGCAATCTTCAGTGATATTCAGCCTTGCATTCATCACACTCTCTGTCAACTTTGGACCATCCTGAGAAGAACGGATATGCTCTGTATGGGTTACATTTGGAACTCCATGGTTGAGAAAAATATTTTACAAACCTTGTCTATCCAGTCGTGGCATTCTAAAGCTCCAAATATTTTTCGGGTTCATTGGATCCCTCCACCTCCATCCTGGATCAAAGTCAACATAGATGCATCTTTTACCGGTTCACCGGGAAACTCATGTTGTGGTGGTATTTTTCATGATCATCGGAGACAAGCTCTTCATAGTTTTTCTTTTCCTAATGATGTTTCTTATTCCTTCATTGTTGAGTTAAAGGCTGTCGTTCATGGAGTCTTGTCGCTTATGAGAGGGGTTGGAATAATCTTTGGTTGGAGAGTGATTCAACATATGTTGTGATGCTTTTCAAGACGAGAGTTGACATCGTCCCGTGGTGCATCCGTCCCTCTTGGATACGATGTCTTTCAATTCTTAAAAGCATAAATTTCGTGGTGACTCTTGGTTTTCTAGATGGAAATGGTGTTGCCGATTCTCTTGCAGCTTTCGAAAGATTGGCAGCTGGTCCTTTTAATTGGAATCATGTCCCGGATTTTTGTTCAAGTTTTTTTTGTTCATGATTTAAGTGGGCGAAGCTTGTTTCGCTTCACTTAGTTTTATTTTGTTTTCATTTCATTTTTTACGCTTGTTTTATTTTTATATTTAACAATATCGAGTTTGGGTTTTTGTTTTGTGCTTTGAGGGTGCCAACCTAGTTGGTATGCTCATGCCAAAACAACCCCAATCTCCTACTTTCATAAAAAAATCAAGTTCGTTTCTTGTCTAATGCTAGGTTTTTATAGAAGAAAAATCATCCGAAAATACATTATCACTTTTCGAGAAAATAGCAAATTCCGAAAATACATGACTTTTCGAGATAATGACGGGTTTTTATCCAAAAAATATGACTTTTCAGAGTAATAATAGAAAAATTTTCTCTTCGAATTAATCTGGTAGCTCAACCCCAGCTGGGGCCGCTGCCTCAGGACACTACCAGGAGTTACCGCCCCTGGATCCCGTTCTTGGGGGTGCTGCCCCCGAACCCATGAATTGTGATAGAACCCGAACAAACATGCACTCCGCATTCTACCAACTTATTTGATGATATATCACGATCTTGATCAATTAATCAATTGGAATACAATCTGTTATGCGGTCACGTTTTATATTTTTCTTCTTATGTCTGACTTTTAATTTAAAAATGGATGGAAAATTAATAAGTTTATTGTTATGATACAACAATAAAAATATCTTAACGGCACCTCACACAAATAAAATAAACAAATAAATTAGTGGATAAACAACTCGCTTATGTAATCTATGATGTAAGAAATTTTGTTTTTCTTAGTTTACAACAAGTATTATATTTAAATGAGAAAGAAAACAAAAAAAAAAAACTCCCTAATGTCATTTCCTTTCTATATTTAAATTTTGGAAATGTGGTTTGACTTTTTGAACTTGGTGAAAGTTAAAATTTACTCTTAAACATGAAGTGTTAATTATTTCATGAAGTTACGATGATGCATTTTTTAAAAATTAAACGGGCTCTAATAACGCTTAAAAATTAGGAGAGACTAGTACACAAAATAAGATCAATTGAAGTAAAAATTTAAGTTGATTAACTCATCCATGTGAAAGTCAATAATCTAATACAAAATAGTACAAAATTTCTTATGATGACGTTTGATTTTGTCGTTGTTGTCACCGAATGGTTCTTATCTTTTAATAAAACGGAATCTCGTAAATTACCAATAGTTAAGTACTTTCTTAGTTTCTTCCCA
This sequence comes from Euphorbia schlechtendalii, assembly GCA_949673415.1. Classification (NCBI taxonomy): domain Eukaryota; kingdom Viridiplantae; phylum Streptophyta; class Magnoliopsida; order Malpighiales; family Euphorbiaceae; genus Euphorbia; species Euphorbia schlechtendalii. The sequence continues at coordinate 55,954 of CATIWQ010363186.1, forward strand.
AATCTCCTAATGGGGCTAATTCAGATCTCTTCTCTCCCATTGCTTTTGATTTCAGTACTCTTCATCTTCCTAATACTGAGGAAGAAAAAAGAAACAAAAAAGCTACCACCAGGTCCATGGAAGTTACCTCTTTTAGGCAGTTTTCACCACTTGATTACCTCTCTTCCCCATCAACGCCTTGCTCACTTATCCAAAATCTACGGACCTATTATGCATCTTCAACTCGGCGAACTTTCTAATATTGTCATTTCTTCACCCGAAGCTGCTAAAGAGGTTATGAAAACCCATGATCTCTCCTTTGCAGGGCGGCCCCATCTCGTCGCTATGACTATCATAAGTTATAACTATACAGACATTGCATTTGCACCCTATGGCGACTATTGGAGACAACTGCGAAAAATTTTCACGGTCGAATTGCTAACTGCTAAACGTGTGGATTCATTTAGACCGGTGAGAGAAGAACAAGTAGCAAAGCTCATTAGATCCATATCTTGTGGAGTACCCCTCAACTTTAGCAAGATGTCAACTTCTTTAACCTATAGCATCGTCTCAAGAACCGCGTTTGGTAAGATATGGGCAGGAGAAGAAACAGTTGTAGCTGCTATTCTAGAATTCGTTAATGCTACTGGAGGTTTTAGTCTTGCTGATTTGTATCCTTCTGTTAAGCTTCTTCAAGTGTTTAACGGAATGATTTCTAAAGTGAAGAGGCATCGGGATAAACTCGATAAAATATTTCAAAGTATCATCGATGAACATAGGGCAAGAAAAGCAGCTGGAGTCAACGTCGCTGAAGGAGACGAAGATCTTATAGATGTGCTTTTGAATGTTCAAGAACAAGGATACCTTCAATTCCCTCTCACTGATGACAATATTAAAGCGATCATAGTGGTTAGTAGAATATATCACTGCGCCTTTATTATTTGATTTCTTTATTATTATATGCATTCACTTTTTTTGGTTAAATGTTTGACTTTATCAAAATCGTATTTAGGATGTATTTGGCGGTGGTAACGAGACAACATCAAATGTTTTAGAATGGGCAATGTCTGAGCTAATGAAAAATCCAAGAGCGATGGAGAAAGCACAAGCAGAGGTGAGACGAGTCTTTAGTAAAGAAGGGAATGTCGATGAATCACGCCTTCACGAACTTAAGTACTTGAAGTTTGTAATCAAGGAAACACTAAGACTACACCCGCCTTTCCCTTTGTTGCTCCCACGAGAAAGTAGGGAGGAGTGTTCCGTATATGGTTACGAGATTCCTGTCAAATCTAAAGTTATTGTAAATGCATGGGCGATGGGAAGGGATCCGAGTTACTGGACTGAAGCTGAGAAATTCAAGCCAGAGAGATTCATAAATAGCTCGATTGATTATAAAGGGAATAACTTTGAGTTGTTGCCATTTGGTAGCAGAAGAAGGATATGTCCAGGAATAACATATGGTATGGCTAATGTTGAGTATGGAACAGCACAACTGCTGTTTCATTTTGATTGGAAATTCCCTACAGGAATTACGCATGAAAGTTTTGATATGGATGAGCAATTTGGAATTGTGGTAAAGAGGAAAAATGAATTACACTTGATTCCCATTCCGTATCATCTCTCAAATTATAGCTCTTCAAAATGAAATTACTTGAGTTGTTTGTCATGTTTTGAGTGACGTGGATGAAAAGGCATTAGTGTGTTTTGAGAAGGCGGACCGTAAAAGTAGTTAATATCAGCATTGTCGAATTTTGACAAAAAAGACATCTTTTAATTTACTCCTTCAATTTTTCGTTTTTCAGTTTTATGGATAGAAATAGTTTTTGAAAGCTTTGTGTTTGTTATCTATTTGCAGGTTTGTAACCCTAGTTTCTCCGCCTACAGAAAGGCTTGTAGTACATCAATAAACAGTTTTTGCTGTCATAAAGTAGTTACAAAAAACTTATTCAACTCATTTTAGTTTTGCGATTCACTAGTGCAGAATAGGCTTATTGGAACACACCATTTGCGAGGGTTATACTAGAAACCGTCTATAAAAGTATGGAAGGAATGACGGAAGGGTTATTGCGGACGGTTGTTACGTAACAACCGTCCGCAATACTTATAATAGTATTACGGAAGGGTTATTGCGGACGGTTGTTACG
>CATIWQ010363187.1:0-39111 GCA_949673415.1 Euphorbia schlechtendalii
GTCTCCCATCCATTATTTGACATGTGTAATTATTAATTTATTTTTTTATTGTTTACATTTTCTCTTTCCTATTTTTTATTTTCTCTCTCATGGAAATGGACCAAGTGTCAAATAATGAATGGAGAGACATGGAAGGGGACATCAATTTGGAGACAACAGATTTTTTTCCAGATAAAATTATAATTAAATCTAACTAGTTAGATATTCTTACAATTAATGATAATTTACCTAAATTATTTATTCATAAGATTGCATTTGTAAAAAAAAGCCTAAATAAAATTTTTCGTCAAGCCAGGCTACTGTCGGGTTTGGATATTTATATAAAACCAAGCCCGATTCATAAATTTTCAGGCTTTGACGGGACCGGGCTCGGGCCGGGGTTTTTTAAAAAATAAGTATCTAAACCCGGTTCGTTGGGCGGGTACATCATATCACCTGATTATATATGATTTGTGTTTTGGTACTGGTAGAATTACTGTCAATTGTTGTCTTGAATGGGTTTGTGGTATAAATTTGTAAATTTACCTCGTTTTAATTATCAGAAAAAATTTAATAATTGAGATTTAATTTATGGTTGTTTATAAGATCATGATGCAATAAATTTCAAATATTAAAAAATCAATGAATTATTAAATTGATTGAAATTAACAAATCTATCAATTCTTAAATTTAAAAAACTCAAATTCACTCGTGATCTTTAAGGTTACCACCTGATTTTTTTATTGATACTTTTTGGTGTGTTAAAGCTTTATGAAATTTATTTAATTCGTAAATAATATTGGCTTTGTTCCTTTCTTTTACAGATTTTTATGGTTTTGAAAGTTGGTAGCGGGCTTTAACAATGAGAGCTTGTTTTGTCAAAAAATGTGAGTGTTAACGTGTATGGTTGTGCAAAATTTTTTTGCTGAATTTGGTTATCTCTAGAGAGTTTCCTGTAACTGTAGCAAAAAAGTTCCGTTTTTGGTTAATTGGTTTTTTCATACGTTGCTGTTCCTGATTTTGCTGTTTTGATGGGACATTGCAATCTCATTGAAGTTGAAAAACCTTTGATAAGTTTCCGTTGTTTTGATTTATATTTTGAGTGAGTTTTTATTGCATGTGGCCGACATGATTGTGAGATTATGAAATTAACTGTTATTTTTTATTTTCACTATTATTTCTGCCATTCTACATTTGATTATTACTTCTTTTACATCTCAAATTCTTTGCATTATTATATAAGAATTTGAAGGAAAGTGACAGGATTCGAAACGTTGATCATCCAATTCATATTGTAGATGCACATCCAATTCATATTGTAGATGTATCATTCAGATTATGTCTGATTGGTTATGTTATGCTACATTGATTTCATTTTATATGAGATACGAGTAAACCAAGAGTTTTAGCATTTGACTGGTGTTCAAAATAATGTGTAATTTTAATGTATTTGTATTACTTTAATATTTACTCTTTTTAAGTGATAATTAAGAACATCAATGCAACTCGTACGAGTTCCATCCTAAATTACCATTGTATCAATCAAAAATAGATTAAATATCGATGAAATTATAAATTAATAAGAAAGTAAATTCCAAATAAAGTAAAAAAGATAAAAAAAAATAATCATTTTGATAATGTAATTAATTTTTTATTGGTTTTGAAAAAGTCTAAACACATTATTAGAAAGAACCGGATGGAGTAGTATTTTTCGTATTTTTAAGTGTGTGTTGTGCTCAAAAATTAATACCTAGCAAGTGACTGGGGTGTTTGTCTACAAGTATCGAATATCACCAGTAGCACTTATGTAGTCTAATATTTCCCTAATTTATTGGCTCACAATGGTTTTTTTTTTTTTGTAATTGAGGTTGTAGTGGGGGATAAACAAATTACATAACATGTAAATAAAATGCAAGAAATATAAAAAGTAAGTAATGAACAATGACAATAACACAGACTTCACGAACAATATAAGAATTCCTATGTTCAAGCGAGCCTATTTTCAGTACATAGATTTAGGGTAAGTTTCTCCATTCAATTTCTCAAAGCTTATATCTTGGCATCACCGATTTTTAAAATGAAATTAAGTATTATTTATATCAAGGGCATCTCCAACACTACAATCCAATTTTCACTTCAAATTTTATTTAACTCTATAACTTGAAATTATCATAATATTTATTCTTCAACTCTACACCTAAAATTTCACTTCAAATTTTAAAACCATACATATAAAAAATATAATAACTTCTTTTATAAATAAAAGAATATTGAAATTTCAAATATATAAAATAAAAGTATAAAAATTAAAAAAATATATATATTTGAAGTTGTGAAGGATGTCATTTTAAATTTGAGATGACATGGATAATATTTAAAAATTTGAAATTGAAAATGATTAAGTTGAAGATAAGGGGTGAAAAAGGAAGAAGCATATGGAAATGAGTGGTGAGATAATATCTAGTACAGTTCTTAAGGTTGCCATTTGATGGTTGCATGAGTTTGGTAAATAAAATTGTTAAACTAAAAGTTGATTTGTTTTACTCGTTAATTTTTATTTTCCAAACTTCATTACGATATATTTTTTTCATTTATATATATTTAATTTTCATTTTCCAAATCAAACTTCATTTAAAATAATAATATTTGTTTTTATTACATGAAATTTCTGAATAACAAAACAAAAATTAGGAAAAAGTAAAAATTAATATTATATTAATTTATTCCTTAAAATAGGTCCCCTATTGGGATTATATCATAAGGTAAATGATTTGATTACTTCATTTTTCATATTTTATCCACATTTTAAGATATACTATATGGTGAATGGTTGGTTTACTTCATTTCTCATATTTCTTTCTCATTTTGGAAAATATCCCAGAAAGGAGAATTATTGGATTTCCTCTATCAACTCAACTTCGTAAAATATCAATTCATCCATGTCTATCATGTGTTAAATTCTGATTGAAGGTTAAAAAATAAAAAAATTGAAATAATTGAAAAGTTAAATCAATAGAATTTGATACATTGTTAAGTACTGAATTTACGCATTTTTTTTTTATCAAATTTCCCGAGTTGGTATCAACAAATGAATTGAGAGGGCAGAAGATGTACTAAGTCAAATTTAATCCATTTTTCAATGAAGAGAATAGGAAATAAATATTGATTTTGCCTTGTATATTCTGCACTCTACAGACCAATAAATATGTTAAATAATTTGATTCAACGGCCACAATGCCGGTAGTGGACCTGTGGTAGCTAAATTCGTCTCTAACTTCGTTTCTAAATATATACAGAAGAAAAAAAGCAGGTATATAACGGAAAACTGAATGAAATATAAATTAATTCATTTTACTTATAACTTGAACACGATTACTAATCAAATACACAGAAGACTCTGCTTCTTTGAATTATACAACAAAATATTACAATTATTAGCATTAGGCTGTTAATATTGTAGTTTGTATATTAATCGATGAGTTAAGGGTACAAAAATATTATTATGGGTAAAAATATCACACATTAATTGTGAATTGACAATTGATGAGGGCCTGCCCATTAGACTAGTCTTTTGGGGTGGGCTCTCCCAATTTAATTTATAACAATGTCTGGTTTTATTCTCCTTTAGAAGCTTCTCTCTTGAAAACCCTGACCTTCAAACCATTTTTCTGATGAAGAATTACAGAACAAGCTGGAATAACATCCTGATCTTCAACCAATTCAAGCGAATAATTCCAAAGGATTGCACAAATTACAACTTTCATCTGCAAAAATGACATATCTTTACCTAAACAACTTCTGGGTCCTGTATTGAATGCTATAAACTTACATGTTGGATAATTTTTTATTCCTCCATTCTCCGATATCCATCTCTCTGGCTTGAACTCCAGGCAATCTTCACCCCATATTTCCTTCGTTCTTCCCATCGAATACAATGAAAAGATAATCCTTGTATTCCTTGAGATATGATGACCACTGGGAAGAACATCTGGTTCAACCGACACTTTTCGGTTAAATGGCAACGGTGGATATAATCTTAGAACCTCGCATATAACTGCATGAAGATAAACGAGTTTTTTGAGCTTTTCAAAATCGAAAAATCTCCACTTGTCATCGTTGTCACTACCAAAATGTTGTTTCATCTCTTCCAAGATCTTATTTTGTGAAGAAGGGTTTGTTCCAATTAACCAAAAGGCCCAAGATAGAGCAGCACTTGTACTATCTCTTCCTGCAACCAAGAGATTAACTGCAATATCCCTAATGAACTTGTTTGATAGTTTTCTGGCTTTGTCCCTCTCATCTTCCACCTGCATAAAGTAGGTTAGCACATCGAATTCTTCGACGTTTGTATTTTGCTGTAGGTGTTCTTGTTTTCTTTTAATACACTCGTCGACGAAAAGGTCGAATGTTTGACATGCTTCCATCATCTTCTTCTCTTCTCCAATTTTTAACCATCTTTGCATCTTCCATATAAAACCCGGGACAATATGACGGTAAAAGAAACCTTGCCCAATATCATCAAACGCCTTCTCAAAAGGAACATGAGGGAAATCTACAGAAAGTGTGTTAGGATCCACACCCAGAACCAAAACGCAGCTATTATCGAAAGTAAAACGTTGAAACACGTCTTTCATGTCTACCTCATTGCGTTGTATGCAGGTATGGTCTAATACCGAGAACAAACCTTCGGAAATCTTTTGTTTCATAGAACTACGGACAACAAGCTCAAACCGCCTGTCTTTGAACAAAGAGTGAATCATGTTCCTTTGAATTTGCCAGCTTTCTGAGTCTGCATTGAAAATTCCGTCTCCTATGTATTCGAAGATGTCGTTGAATTCGGGGCCTTTAGGATAGTTGGAGAAATTTTTCTTGAAAGTGTGATGGACATTCATGGGATCAACAGTGGCTAGAAAGTCCATGCCGCAGAACCAAGGACCTTTGAACAAAAATGTGCCATCACTTTCGCGAAGAATATAAGTCCCGAAATCATGGATTTGGGATGATTTATTGAGAAAGGTTGGGATCATACCAAGTACAGGCCAGTTGGTAACAAGTGAGCGTCGGTTCGACCACCAAAACTGAACAACCACAATGGAAACAAATGCTATTGGTATTGCTACGTACACAACTATCTCCATTGTTTTTCTAGAGCAGAAAAGAAGAGACTCTTTTTTCTATGTTTAAGTCTGTTGGCTTACTTTTGAGTTCCAAGAGAAATTTAATTTATAGTGCTTCGTGGACCATATGGAAATTAGGCAAAAAAAATCTTCTTCTTTTTTTTTCTCATTTTCTATGCCCTTTCTCAGGTCTCAATAATAGAAATCAAATTTTTTGAAGAAAAAAACTAAATCGTAAAGTGCAATGAAAAAAAGAAAACATATACATCTCTTGATATCACTTCAAGTTTTGGGAGGTAAACTGAGCATTTACATCCTATACAACGTGAAAACATGTGTGTTTGGTATTTACGTTATAAAATAATTACTTGATAGTATTTCAACTTATCCTAAGAAAATCTGTTGAACTTTCAAAATGACAAGTTACTTTCTCTAATTTTAAAAAATGCAGTATTTTATTTGATTTTTCAAAGATGTCATATTTCTAATTTTTTTCTTCTCCAATCCGTTGACACGTGACATTTCGGAAACAAATGATGCATCTTTTAAAAATCGAAAAAGCTACGAGATTATTCAAGTAGTTAATTTATTGGGACAATTTTAGATATTATAAGAGTATATCCATTAATTGGAATGCACCTTTTTTTCCTTTTCTTTTATGTTTGTATTTTCATTTTTATGTTAATATATTTGAGCCGACTCAGTTCATAAAAAAATATTTGAATGCAAATTAATGCTACTATTTGTTTCGCCTCAACTAACTTCCTCCCTCTTCTCCCACTTGTAACAATTCATTTGTTTCATCTATTAGCACGTGGATAAAGTTATATTACATTAGATTTCTATATTATATTTGTTTTTCTTATTACAATAAATATTTTTTTTAAAATTTCTTATAGAGTTTAGAAATAATGTAAGAGCGATGACTGTACTTTCTCAATGAGTTTAGACCTTTAGGTCAACGGTTCTATTCTATAAGCAGAGGAGTAATATTGAATTCGGCAGAAGATTCGGGAATATTATTACAGATTTAGTTCCTTGACATGCAAAAAATTGAATCTTTTGACGTAAAGAGAAAATGAGTACTTTTGTTATATGGTTCCAAAAACACCAACAACGTGGTTTTTATATATTTTAGAATAATAATGGGTCGTTCTTCTTCAAATTCACCTCTTAATTATCCCTAGCGCGGAAGTATTTATGCTTCAAGACACAACAAAATACCTTCTATGTAGACATGGACTTAAATTTCAGGCTACTGACGGTTGGAGGCCGCTCTAATGGCCAATACATGTCCATCCAAGTGGTAAAAACTCTTTCTTACTGTGTTTTATTATATATTTTTGTACATATGCTTATACAATGTTGGCTGATTCAGTATACAACTGACACAAATCAATTTACTTAGATTAAGATCTAATCTACTTCATTTATACATACCGCTAGTCGCTCTGGTTTATTTTCAACATGAGGTAGCATCACATGTCCAACACTTTCACTCAAGTGCAATTGGATCTGGATCAGTTACGACTTGTTAAACATACATTGATCAATCTCTTCTAAGGCCCAATATCATCAACAGGTCTAGTTTTTGTTAGCTCAAACTTCATTTGGACTTTTAAAAATGAACTTATGATCTTCTGATTATCAGGTTTTCTTCTGCTCTGATGTCAAGTACGTAATTCGTGGGCTTCAAGAGCGTAGCTTGAGTGAACATATAAGTGGGGTTGAACCCATTTAAGGTTCAATTTACTTCACTTATATACCACTCATCATTCTTATTTGTTTTCAATTTGAGATAGCATCACATCTTCAACAATAAACTAAATCAAGAGTATCTAATAGTTTGTGCATCCTTAGTAGCTTGTTTATTTCAAAAATTGTCTTAACACATAGGAAGAAATAGACAATTAATTTGAAAATGCATCTTTAATAGCTTGTCTAGCTCATCTTCTCTATATGATGCGACACCTGTGTGTCATCATTAATTGTAGACAACCAAATATAGTGGCGAATCCAGGAATTTTTTTACTATGGTGTTCACATCCAAACATCAAATGTTTTAAAATTTCAAGTAATTTATAAATTCATGATAAAAGTTTAAAAATAATAATGGTGAATATTTTTTAGTGAACAATAAAATTGTAAAAGAAATACCAAAGCTAAATTTATAAAGATATAAAGACATTTAGTAAAAAAATGTATTTTTCTAAAATAAATGTGTGATTTTAATATTAATATGGGTCCAACATTAATTTTTAATACAATTTACTAGTAAATTTATATTACTCATTCAAAAAAAAGTGGGGTCATTGGACCCCACATGTCACTATGTGGTTTCGCCACTGACCATATAGACATTACCAATCAAACATAATCTGAGTGGTACATTCATAAAATGTGTGGGTTGATCAGGATTTGAATCCTGACATCTGCGATTGTTTAAAAAAAATAAACATTGTCTATGATAAATACACTTTAAAATAGAATAGACAATCTATTATTCTTATCTTATGAATAGATGTTATTTATTTTTAAGACTATTATCACATCATCAAAAAGAACTTTTATTGCACGTGACCGTTAGATTGAAATCCAAGTATGCTCTAAGTAACATACACATATTATAGTTTTGAATGTAAAATAACAACACATGTTCAACGATTTAAAACATAAGAAAATTACGTAAATTAGAGTAGTGGTTATAAATATTGGTAGTTATAATTATTGCTGAATGCAATAGTCCATTACTCGTGCAGGTCAATGTCTCCATCTATTGGCCCATTCTTTGTTTATTTATCAAATTTCTATCTATATTCTGACATTCAATTATGAATTGTCCTCCTTGTTTCCATTGGTGATGAAACTAATAATTTTTTCCTCCTCTATTTTCATAATCGTGCAGAAAACTTTCGGAATATATATCAATAAATCAAGATGTAGGTATATAAATATAATGCAAAATGTAAGAACTAATCCAATTAAATGCGGAATTAAGATTTTCTTGTTAACTTTGATTTGGAACATTTTTTTATTTTTTTTATTTCATTGGACTTACAATAATAATAACAAAAAAAAATAAATTACATATCCCTCTGAATGTGTACTTGAATCATTGGTCTATAGGATCACACAGTTGCCACAGCTTTAATTTGGAAGTTAAACAACAAAAAAATAGAGGAAATGATCGTATCTTTTGAGTTGCCTATGCTCGTTGGATAGTGTATATAAGTTTAAGATAGAAGCTCATAGATATCTTGATATTCACAAGTATATGTTTTTTTTATAAAAGTTGAAGCTTGAAACCAGACTCAAATTCAATTTAAAAATCAAAATAATAAAAGAAAAAGAAAAAAAATAAAAAAATCAATCAAATGCTTGTAATAAGATAACAAAGTTCCAAACTATCAGGTTCCTTATGTGTGCGTTTAGTTTGTTTAAGTATATCTTATATATACAACTATTATCATACTAAAGATGTGACGAAACTTACTTCCAAATAATCATTAAAATCAGTATAAACTAAAGTATAAGATTTTTGACTTTTAAACATGCTAATGAAATAACTAGTGGTGACGACTTTCTCCCAAAGTGAAGAAAGATTAGGAGACTTGGGTTCGAACCCCAGTCACTTCGAAAAATTAAATGTTTCTATTATTTCTACGAAATACATGCTAATGAATGAATTCGATAATAAAACATATTAGTGACTTTTAGTATAATTACTTTTTAAAAAATTGGTATTATGGCTACTGGTGTAAGCTATTAATTAGTATTTAACTGACTAGTTTTTCAGTAGTTAAGTGATGATGGCCAAAGATTTCAAATACCCTTTTTTTAAGACAATGGTGATATATTAATGGGCAACACAACTAGGTAGGTTCGAAAATCAAACACTTGTTACTTTATTCAAAACAGCAGTCCAAACTATAGAGGCACCACATAGTATGCATCTCTATATCTGATTGCAATTTTCGGTGACACTATTCATTTTAAAAATTTTGATAGGAGTATCACCAAAAATCGCCATCACAATCCGGTATCTCCAAATAAATTAAGGTCTACTCATCTGCATCAAAATGCATATCATTTTGAGGGGGCATGGCGAAGTGCAGGGGATCAAACTAATTCTACAGAAGTGATGTTGAAGCACTATAATTTATAAACCATACCTGCTCTAGACTCATACTGAAGTAGCAATGCACACATTATTGTTTATTCTGCACACTCATGCAGATAATCCCAGCTCACTTCATGGCTAACAAATGCAGTTAGATTTGGCCGGAAGTTTTGTTGCTGTGACTCAAATTGTAATATAAATAAGTGAATATTGAACAACAAATCTTATATTTCAACAGAAGCGTTTCTTTTCACTATATTCATTCAAAGCTTTATAAAAACTCGAACTTTATCACCTATATAGAAAATTACCCTAGATTGCTGGATACACAAATCTTTCTTAAATAGAAATAGGCACTAGGATTGTTGTAAATAAGGTTGGATAAGTGGAGGATTTTTATCGGAGAAACTTTTATCATCATCCTCATATACAGTGGCGAAAAGACAATTGATATCGTACCATTCATAGCTTTCTAAGCCACCAGAGACCTTTAAAACAAAGGTTAGAAGGGCCCGGTCGAGAGTTCCACGAAGCCTCTCTGTTGCCAAAGTAAGATTTCTAACAAGCAAGGGTTAGAGAGGGTTTTACAAGAATGAAGTGTAGTAACTTGTAAACGTTAATATTTTCCCTCGTATAGTGTACATGGCAACTTCGTTGCTACGTGTCATTAGAAATAGAAGATTCTATCATGGACCTTGTATTCTGGGGTTAGTTACTTACCGTCTTGTGGGGCTAGCCCAGCTGGTGACTGTGGAGGTTTAGACTAGAGGGTCCGGTCTTCTTAAAATATTTGGATCTCTAATGGCCTAGCTAGGCTTTGATGGTCATCAACGATAGTATAATCCCCATCATAAAAAGGGTTTATTATATAAAGGTCAAATAGATAAAGAACCTCCTGAAATTAGTTCAGAAAATCTGATACCATCCTCATCTTTCAAAACGACCAATTAACCCCCTCAACTTGGTAAAAAGGACAGTTACCCCCTTAACTTGGCAAAAATGCTCTAGTTTGTCCATTCAATGTCATGTGTCAACTTTTGGTTAAAGAGAGAAAAATCAGAAAAATAACATCTTTGAAAAGTCAAACCAACCAGATTCTGACACGTGACATAGAGGGGGCTAACTGGTGCATTTTTACCAAGTTAAGGAGGGTAACTGATCCTTTTTGCCAAGTCGAGGGGGTAACTGGTTCTTTTGAACGTTGAGGGTGGCATCAAGTTTTCTGAGTCAACTTCAAGAGGGTCTTGATGTATTAGGCTTTATATAAAATAAAGGGAAATCGTTGGTTTTGTTCTTGTTTTGATTTACTATTTATATAAATATATTTTTAAAATGGTTTGATTTTACATTTTTACGATCTTATTTTACATTTTTACGTTCTAGGTATATATCTGTTATATATTTATTATATGTACATGTGTTATATATCTATTTTATATCTACTATATATATTTATTATATACATGTTATATGCCTATTATATATTCTTGTTTGTTATCTTCTTCACCCAAACTGTTTTAACACATTTATTATATATCTTATATAAATCAGTTATATATCTAGAGCGTAAAAAGAAAATTTAAAATAATTTTTATATAATAATGTAAAATTGAAACTTGAGGGAGATTTTTTTATAATTTGATAAAAATTTGAATGAAATTTATATATTGTACCAAAGGTATTTACCTAAAAACCCCTATGATAAATTGTACATGAACAATAACAAACGCTGAATTGCTGAATTTCATTGAGTTAGGCGTCAAAAAAATTCTATGTACCCGCAATTTATTAATTTAATATTTTTAAAGGTAAAAACTTGTATTTTTTAGTTTAAGTATGTGTTGCAAATGATTACTTTGTTTTTACGAAGTAATAATTACTTTGTTCATTTTCGTTAATGGATCAAAACAATTATCATTTTACCAAGTCTAAAAATAGAAAAAAAAATATAAATGTTTCTTTATAACAAAAATAGCAAACATAAAAAAAACACGATAAATGAAGAATCATTTTTGCTCTTCCACTCTCTGAAATCCATCACTCCAGCTTGAATTCGAATCAATCTTCAACCCACGCCTCCTTCATTCTTCCGATTGAATACAGTTTTGTATTTTCAGATATATGATCACAGCTTGGAAAGTGCTCCACTCATCTCTTTTAACACTATCTTTGCATCTATCTCCATCAATCATACTTCAAATAACTATCAATATTTTTTAAAAAATAATATTTGAAATTTTATATATATATATATATATATATATATTCAAATTAATTAAATTGACAGTTCAATTGTTAAAAGTAATTCAAGCGTCATATTTCGGAATTATATGTACATGTAAAATATTTAAATTTACAGATAAATATTTCAAACTAATCTAAAATGAAAGTTGAACGTCATATTTCATGTTTCACAATCGCCCTTATCAAATAAGTAACTCGCTAAACAATTCAAAGTTAGAACAGAAAACATTTGAGGACTCTATGATGACCAAGTAAGTATATAAACTTTGAGAGAAATTATGTGAAAGTAATATAAGTAAATAGCGTACCTTTTCATCAATAATGCCAAGGAATAGGAAATCCTATTCATATAGAAATACGATTCCTCATTGACCAATACGCTTCAAAGATAATCTTCCAATTCTTATCCATATACATGAAACGGAACTATTTCATTAATTAATTTGATTATCACTTCCTTATTATTTTAAAAAAACAAATGCTGCTATTAATTATAAATATATAATCATACAAGCAGTGCACATAATTTGACTATTCTAATTATTTATTATACAACATGACATATTACTGTATTTTTATCTTACTCATTTTATTAGCAATCAAGCATTTCTTTTGAAAATTCTAACCTTTAAACCATCTTTCGGATGAATAATTATGGATCTAGATGGCACAACTTTATGATCTTCATTCAGCTCAACACTATAATTCCACAGTATTCCACAAATAACTGCTTTCATCTGTTTAAATGCAAGATCTTTACCTAAACAAGTTCTTGGTCCTGCATTGAATGCTATAAACTTATATGAAGGATAATTTTTTACTTTTCCACTCTTAGAAATCCATCTCTCCGGCTTGAACTCTAAGCAATCTTCACCCCATATCTCCTCCATTCTTCCCATTGAATACAATGAATACAAAATTTTTGTATTTTTAGAGATATGATGACCGCTTGGAAGAACATCTGGTTCGATGGGTACTTTGTGTTCAAATGGTACAGATGGATATAATCTTAAAACCTCACATATAACTGCATGTAGATAAACAAGTTTGCTGAGCTTTTCGAAATCGAAAAATCTCCACTTGTCATCATTTTTAGTACCGAAATGTTGTTCCATCTCTTTCAAGACATTTGTTCGTGCAGACAGGTTAGTCCCTAAAAGCCAAAAGGTCCAAGCAAGAGCAGCACTTGAAGTATCTCTTCCTGCAAACAAAAGGTTCATTGCCATGTCCCTTAGAAACTTGTTTGATACTTCCACTGCTTCTTGGTTCTCGTCGATCTGCATGAAGTATGTAAGCGCATCAAATCCTTCAATGTTTCTCTGTTTTTCATATTGCTCCAACTTTCTTTGAATGCAATCCTCCATAAATTGATCAAATGTATGGCAGGCTTTTGTCATCTTCTTCTCTTCACCGATCTGTAGCCACTTTTGCAACTTCCATATAACACGAGGCACGATATGGCGATACAAGAAAACTTTCCCCATATCATCGAAAGCTTTCTCGAAAGGAACACTAGGGAGTCCAATGGAAAGGGTATTAGGATCCATCCCGAAAACCAGAAGGCAGATATTATCGAAAGTAAATCGTTGAAACATGTCTTTAAAATCTACCTGGATGCCTTGTTTACAGGCATGATCCAAAATCGAAAATAAACCCTTGGAGATCTTTTGCTTCAAGGAGGTATGGACAGCAAGCTCAAACCTCTTGTCTTTAAAGAGAGAGTGAATCATATTCCGTTGAATTCGCCAGCTGTCGGAGTCAGCGTTGAATATCCCATCTCCTAGAGTTTCGAAAATCTCATTGAATCCGGGGCCTTTAGGATAGTTGGAGAAGTTTTTGCTGAGAGTGTAATGAATATTCATAGGATCACTAGTAATCAAAAAGTCCATGGCACAGAACCAAGGGCCTTTGAACAAGAATGAACCGTTACTCTGCTGAAGAACATCAGTGACAAAATCATGGATTCGAGATGCGTTGTAGAGAAGCGATGGAACCATACAGATCACTGGCCAATTAGGTATTATCGAGTTTTTGTACCACAGCCAACACAGAAGAAGAACAATGGAAAATGCTACTGAAGTTATTCCTACATATACAACTATTGTTGCCATCGAAGAGAGTGCTCTTGCTTTGTTAGCTTAATTATTTTAAAGCTCCAAGATTATCATATTTAAAGGGTTTAGAATGTCAACTTGTAATTTTTGTTTACATTTTTTTCTTCATTGTAACGTTTAGATGGTAAAGTACTTTTGTGCCGGGGTCCCATCCAACGATCCCATCAAAAGATAACAAGTTACCAAGTTGAGAAGGGAGATCATCTGTGAAATATAATAAGTTGAGGCAGCTGGATGTTGACTGTTTAAGGTTAAACTTTTTTTCTTAGTAAATCAAGGCAACAAAAAACAAGAAAAAGAAAAGAGCCCCAAAAGAAAAGAAGACAAAAACTAATTACGGGGCAGGACACAGCCTAGCCACAAAAGCATAACACGCATCATGTAAAATGGCTAAACTCGTACACTAACTGATCTGCCATTGAACGAAAAAGTACTTATTTAGAGTTTTACTTGTTGAAATCCGGTTTATTAGAGTTTTTCACTGATTACATCTAGATCTATTCTGGATCGTACACTAAGTTATGATGGGTGAATCTTTTAACAAAACTCGAATTCAAAACGTTACTTAAATGTACCGAACTACATTCCACTTATACCAACTCCCACCGTACTTAGAGCTTTATTTAGTTCCAATACTAAATTGGCATCTTTATATTTTCTACAATAATGGACTATGAGATTATAAAATCATTATGCAGTCATGTGTCATTATTACCAACTTAGACAAGAAATGGACATGTCATTTCATTTTAAATTGACAGATGGGCTGACATATCATTTCAATATGAATTGTTCGATTTCTGTGTTTTGATAAAGACAAACTTAGCCTTCTTTATTAATGTTATGGATTTAGAATTTTTACGCTGGGTGATAGAAGTTGTAAGTTCCAATCAATTTTATTCTAATACCGTCCGGTGGTTAAAGTTGAATTTTAATTGTTAATATTTCAAAATGAAATTATATTTCAATTATTAAATTAAATGAATGATTGATATTTATTCAAATTTACAACTATATAATAGATTTTTTATGTGTACCTATGTATGTTCCAACATGGTGTTTGGTCTAGTCAGAAACATTAGGATGTTGCATAATTTTTTTGGTCCTAATAACGTTGGAACCATTGGTATTGAAACTGGACCGGATCGGCCGATTAAACCGGTTTAACTAAAATTGGTAATGAGTCAGGTCCGGTTGAATACAAATAACGGTTTTATATAAAACCGTTCTAGACCAGTTTGAATCAGAAAAAATCGGCGAACCAATGAACTGATCAAACTCTGATTTTTTTTATTATGACGAAAATTATTTAATTTTAGAATTAATTGTTTTTGAATTTCTAAATGTTAAAAATAAATTAGTTAAAATAATTATTACTTGTTTTCATAGAATAGGAATTATTAGTATTTTAATTGTTTACCTAAAAATCATTAATTATATTAAATGTGTCATAATTGTATTGAGATATTTGTTGAATTATAAGGTTAAAATATAATTTAAAAATAGTAAGAGATAAAAAATACATTATTAATTCCTTTTTATATTACTTTTTAAATGTGTTATAATTTTAGTGAGTTATTTGTTTATATATTAATTAAAGCATAATTTTATATATATTTATTAAAATATTTACATATTAGAAAATAAATAACGGTTGAACCATGATTGAATCCAGTCGAACCAGTAAAACCGTGAACCACTTACTTCACCGATTCGATGTCCGGACTGATTTTGATAACATTGGTTGGAACCCAAAGTCTTATGAATCCATACCTGTTTATAACAGATTTGTGCATGGATTAGAGTATCCGTCCAGCCCAACCCGAGCCTGCTTTTATGGACCGGGTTTGGGCATGAAATTTTTAAGAATCCTAGCCCAAATATGAACCCAAATTCACTGAAGTCCGATATTTTGTGAATCGAGTTTGATTTATATATAAATATCCATGCTCAACCCGATGAATATTAAATATGTATGTAGGTATATATGCATGTGTATGTATGTATGTGTGTGTGTATTTATGTATGTATGTATGTATGTATGCGTTCATATTAGGTTTAATAATTACTTTAAATTTTTATATTTTAACTTATTGAGTTTTTTAAGTTAAATACAATAATTCATAAAAAAAATTGAATAATTGAATGGAAATGTAATTTATGAAAGATTAATATGTAATTATTTAAATTATGTCTTTTTTAAATTTAGTCAATGAAAATTTTAAAAAGAAAAGATTAGTATGGGTCATGGGTCAGGTTTGGGAATGACTTTATAAGCCCAGCTCAAGCTCAATGTGAGTCCAATGTTTCAAAGTATGAGTCGAGCTGGGTTTGGATTGATGCTTTTTATGCAAAGTCCGATTAAGCCTAGCTCTCCCGACTAACATTTCCTAAAACCATGGGTTATTGTATAATAGTACATGATTTTTTAGAAGTATAATAGTACATGTTGGTTTCTATGCTTTAGAAATTGTTAGACGTTAGTCGGGCTACCGCTTGCGAAGGCTAGTTGATGTATAGCCAAATTTTTATTTTTTTACTTTTTAAAATATATTAAAATTATGAATTTAATAAAAATATTAATATTATAAAAAATAATAATATACAATGAATATGAAAAAACAGAAAACAGAAAATCTTACATAATTTTTAGATAAATAAATTTCATTATAAAAAAAAATTGTAGCGTAAAACGTATTGAGTTCTCAGTTTGAGATTCAAAACGAGATTTTCATGTTAGACCTCTTCGATGTTACATTGCTGAAGAACATCAATGACAAAATCATGGATTCGAGAAGCGTTGTAGAGAAGCGACGGAACCATACCGATCACTGTTACTATGAGTTTTTGTAGCTCAACAAACACAGAAGAAGAACAACGGAAAATGCTACTGAAATTGTTCCTAAATGTAAAATTATTGTTGCCATCTTTTCTTGGCACAGCAAAAGATCGAGTGCTCTTGCTTTGTTAGCTAATTTATTTTAAAGCTCCAAGATTATCAGATTTAAAAGGATTATCATATTTAAAAGGTTAACCTGGTGAACTTGTAATGTTTTTGATATTTTTCTCTCCAATCTAATGTTTAGAGGTCAAATTTGTGTAATTGAAAATTAGAGTTCAAAACTTGTGCACATTACTTTTATATTAAATTAGAGGTCCCATATTAGTTATTTTCTTTCTTGTTTTCTTATGGGGCAGGACACAGCCTAGCCGCAGAAGCATTACACGCATCATGTAAAGGGTTAAACACATACACTAATTGATCAATCATTGAACAAAAAAGTGCTTACGAGTTTTATTTAAATCCAATATTAAATTGGCGCATTTTCAACAATAAACAAAACACTATCAATGAGGAATTTATATTTTCACGAGATTCAAAAATTCACATAGAAAATTTTTAAAATTTTGAACATTGTAAATAAGTTTTCATATAAAAATTGCATTTGGTTAACTTCAAAGGTAAAAAAAATTAAGAAATTAATGTAAAATATGTTACATTACTGGTCCATGTTACCTGTATTAAAGATCATTTATTAGTTACTCCTTGTTCTGAAGAATTGTCAATATACTCAACATTGTATTTTCCCTTTTGTTTATCATTTTAAAATATTAGAGTAAAATTTAATATTTTTTTTTCAATTTATCCTTGTATTAATTAGGAAAGAGATTAACGATAAATGAAATTATAATGTTGTAATTTAAGAATTTTATAATAAAATAAAGGGATAAATGAGTGATTTTAGTAATGTAATAAATATTTTATTGATTATGATAAAAATCTTCGAATGATAATCTTTTAACATCGAAAGTGATAATCCTTGTAAAATGGATTCACACACACTTATTTTCAATTTTTAAGGTGTTCAAATTTTTATTTATAAATAATTTTTAAATATATTTACAAAAGGTGTGTCCATCAACCCACCTCCATACAAGTGCATCGGTCCCAAATAATAAAAGCATTATACAAAAAGTCATGTGTCATTATTACCCTTCTTTGACAAGAAACGGACACGTCATTTCAAATTGATGGAAATATCTTGTCCCAATTTGGGTATGATTATAATTTAGAAAGGATGCATTTGTAAATTCTTCACATGGAAATATCATGTCCCAAATTGATTGATATCTGACTCAACTAATGGTTCGAGTCTTATATGGTGTAGGTATGTTATTTTTTTTTTCATTTCTGTGTAAGCGTAGCATTTATATTTTTTTACAGAAAACTAGCAATAAACATGCTAATGAACTAGGAAAAACTTTCTTTAACTATTAGCTAATTAAGATCCCTTTACACTCTCCTCCAATTCAGTCCGGAAGGCAACCACGGTCAAATTGCCTTTCAACCATTAAGTAAATTAAGGGTTGTTTGGATAAAGGGAAAGGGAATGAAATCTATTTTTTCAGTTGGTTGTGGTTTGGTTGCTCATTTCTTAATATTTCATTATCCAATATCCTTCTTTCCATTACCCCAAAATCTTCTATATCATTCCTCTCATTAACCTAAGTAATGCTATTCTTTTTTTCATTACTATTTGATCTACTATTTCTAATATCTATAATAATTAATAATATGATAATAATGATAACAATATTTGATATTAGTTAAAATTAATTTTAAATACAATAATAATTAACAATTATTATTACAAAAAAATTGTTGAATCTGGATCTTAACGAATGTTTTGACACTTACTTCGAGAATCAATTTCTGAGGCAGTAACCTAAGTCAGAGGCAAGTCACGCAAGCACTAAGTGTCAAGAAGCATCAGAGTCGAGCCTATATTAAAAGCATCAACAGAGTCTACGATAATCAGAAGATGCATCAGTCTTTAAGTAAGTGAAGAATTCTCAGAGGCTAGAGGATTGTCTTAGAGGAGAGTATCCTCTGAGTTGTCATTTTAACATAAATTAAATGCGGAAATTTAATTTCAAATTAGTTGTTAACAAATCGCAAAGCATCACATGAGTCAACTTTGTCATGTCTTTGCATTTAATTCAATTTTACAAAAAAGTATGATATATGAGAAAATGACAAGATGGTGTTAACAACTAGGAGACAAAAGCACTTTTTCTCCGGAGATCACTTTTTCAGCAGCTCCATGCCAGCACCATTTTCCCACCTCTAAACCAAAATTTGGCTCATTAAGGCTAACTGTATGAATAACGAATAATTGTCCATAAGCTCCTCGGTGATAATGGTTTATTTCTAAAGAGACAACGAGAAGATTTTAGCTATAGTTCAATTCTAACGGGAAAATTCAAGCCTATAAAAAGGAGCAAAGTTCTAGCAGAGGCATGTGGTGAAGTTTTATTCAATCTCAAAAGCATTCAATCTATCAAATCGCTGCCAAACTTCACTTTCAAAAGGAATAGCAAAATCTCATTTAAAATCAGTTTGTATTAGAGTTTACTGAAAAAAAGTTCACAAGCTCAAAAATTTTCATCCAAATCTTGTAAATCACTAGCTCAGGGGTTGAGTTAGTGTGATGGAGATTAAATATAATGAGGATGGTACTTAGTGTGTTGGTAAAGCTCAGATCTTAGAAAGAATGAGGAGGGTACGTACTTCTGTTTAGGTAAAGCTCAACTGGGATAGTTGGACGGTACTTCAATTTGTAATTAACAGTGTAGCGGTTTGTTCTCTTCGTCATCACTAGTCGATTTATTCTTAGAAAAAATACTTCAATTATTGGATTAGGCAGATGCTGAAACAATATTTCAAACTAATAAAACTCAGAAATTACGTCAGAGGATAGACACTGAGTAAACTGAAACTAGGATTACTTACAGCCTACGTTAGAGGTTGATCAACTAAAATTTCAAAACAGACTTTGAAAGTTGTGAAAACTCGAAAAAGAGTCATCCACCCCCTCTTACATATTAAATCACCCATACAGTGTACAACATTATTTATAATAAAGAGTAATTATTATTATTATCATTATTATAAATTAAAAATAATAATAATTAATTATATTTTTATTATATAATATTAATAATATTATCATAATAATTAATACTTATAATAGTAAAATATAAAATAATACTACATCACTGTGTGTGTATATATATATATATAATTATAATAATACTATATAATTATTATTAATAATAATAAATAAAATATTGATATAAAAATAATATAATAATTAATTTTTAATTAACGAAATAGATAATTTATATTAACATTATTAAATATTTAATAATAAAAATAATAAATATATATCATAAAATAATTATAATAATATTATATAATAATAATAATAATAATAAATAATAAATTTGACAGTTATACTAATATCACAAAAATAAATAATTATAAAAAAATATCATATAAATATCAAGAATAATAGTAATATTTAATAATAAAAAATTAAATAATAAGTAATTAAAATAATATTATATTATTATTTATATTTATTTTTGGAAAAACCTGATCCGCTCGTGAACGGATCAAACGAGTGAAATGATCTGATCCAATTTAGTTATTTTAACTAAATTGAAAAGTTATAGAATTTTAAGGAATTAATTGCAAATAATCAAGAGTTTAAGGATTTAATTGTAATTAATTGATTTTCATTTCTATAAAAAGAAGATGAACGTGTATAATGAAAAAAAATTTCATTATTGATTTCAATTTCATTATCTTTTCATTCTCTCTCCCTGGATTTCGTCTCGCGATGAAAACATCGAAAATTGATCGTTATCGATCTTCGTCGCTAGCAAAAGTTGTACATATACATCATACTCCGACACACCGTGAGATGTATTCGACTTAGCATTCGATGCGACGTTTTTCGATGTTGGACATACGGAAAATGTTAGAATCTAAATATGTTTCTACTTCTAATTTCCTTCTTTTACATTCATATTTATATCTAAATTTAAAATAATGAATACTAAGAATATTGTATTACTATTAATAATTACATAATAAAAAATAATATCATTAATAATTAAATTATAATATTATTATTGATTAATAAAATCAATTTATTTTTATTTTCATTGATATATTTTAATAACATTGTTATTATAAATATTTTTTTATTTTCATAAGAATAATTAATAATATTATTATATTTAATAATAATTAATATAAATATAGATATTTTTATTATTTATTACAGAACATGATCATAATAAAAGATTTCTTTCCATTACTTAAATATAATTAAACATATTTGGTAATCAAAGAAAATCACATTTCATCCTTTCGTTTTTCTTTGTTGACACCCTTTCCTTGCATAAACTAAACGCACCTAAGAATTTCAAAAGCTGTAACTGCCAACACATAGAGGATTGCGACAAAGCTCGTTGTTTGCAATGAGCTCTAAGAAACAAGATTAGTCCCAAGATAGATGGCGTAACCAGCAATAATAGATTTGCGATCATAATAAGTTTCACTAACTCAATTAGAATTAGCATAACTAGTGATTGAACAAGTTATCAACCTTTGAAAGAGTAATTATGAAGGTGGTACTGCCTTCCTAAATTATTTACACCCAATGTTTACATATTTATAAATTAATCAATCTTATTTACAATATTAACTTCTACAAAAGAAACCCTCTTCTATGATTTCGCTTTGTCTTCTCAACCGATGACGAAGATGACGTCAATGGCAACATACCACTGCCCCTTCGTTTAACGATGATTTGGAAACTTCTCCACCTGCGTTCAACAAATTTATTTTTGAAAAAGACCCATGTCGTACCTCGAGCCTTAGGCATCCCAACTAGGTTGGCACCCCCAAATGACAGGAGAAATAACAAGACAAAAAATATATTAAATAAAAAGCTACTTCGATAGTCCCGAAAAGGAACCATCGAAACTAGTTAAGTATACGATATAAACATGTTCGAATTATTAAAAACATCCGATACCTTTGATTTTATGATTTTGAGATTTCAATTTCTTTCCTCCGTCCATGGCTTCATTCCTCTTTCAATCACATCTCCTCCTCCTCCTCTTGTCGTCGCTTATTCTCCAATCTTTGCGTCAACATACGTTGCTCCTCCACTCATTACACTGCTCCTCCAATTGTTGCTCCTCTTTTTGCAATTTCATCTTATTCTTTCTTTATTTTTAATTTCATCTGGTTCCATTGAAATTAGCATGATTTTATCGCAAGGAAGAAGATGAGCAGATGATTTAATTCTTTTGGTCCCTCCATTCGATTTCTAATAGTTTTCTAACAGATTCTAACATTATGCATTCCAACATGATTTTCAATAAGTAAAGTGTTTACCAGGTTTCAAATAGATTTCTAATAGGATTAGACCTGAAATGCATAGTATTTGGAAAAAACAATCTACTAGAATCCTACTAGAAATCTCATATAAAATATATAGACAATTTACTATGTTTTTAATAGATTTGTGACATATTTCTAATAGACTGATTTCTACATATTTTCTAATAAAATCTAACATATTTCTAATAGAATTTTAGCATAAAAGACGATTCTGTGAATAAGTATCGCGAATTTATACTTTTATAAAATGACAGAATTTGTGTAAATGGTACAATTTTGTAACTGGCCCCTTTAAAACACCCCATGAGTAGATAGATGCATGGGCCTTTTAAATAGGATAGAATTCGTTCCAGAGCTCTGATAAATATTGGTTATGGCTGGCTACTTGGGTTGAACTGTTTTTACTCTTTAACTCTAAACATATTCTCCAGCAATGGCCTAATCCCATGAACACCCTTTTTTACTAAGTTTGACCTGAACTGTGCACACAAAAGTTGAAAGATTCTGCGAAGTAGGCTTAATTTTAAATAAATATTTGAGTTCGGAATGAGCTCTACCAGAAGAACTTCTTTTTTTATTATGTGTTTATATATTATATTTAATAATTTTTTCATTAAATTAATGATATCTACCGGTGGGTCCTTTAATTAGTTCATTCGTTGACTTGTATGCATCTCAAAGGTTGACACGGTTTGCCCAAGGATTTTAAATTATTTCGTACCCGAAGTCAAAGATCAATCTCATAATCTTTAATTAAGGAGAAATGAGTCACTCACTGAACTGCAACCTTTGAGTCTTTATATTTTTATCTATCTGACTTCTAAACTAAACCCTTATAATTTTTAACATGTAAATATATGTAATAACTCTTATAAGTTTTTAAAATGTAAATATATGTAATTGCTGTCGCTGACGATGAATCTAATTAACTAAGTTTTATATTAAGTGAAAATATGAGTTTTTTCATGTAGACGTTCATGCTTCACGCTCAAACTTGACTTTCGAAAAGCTTTTGATAGTATTTCATGGAATTTTATTGATGCGGTTGTGAGCGGACGACACAAAGCGGTGGACCGAGAGCGCGCGATTTCATAGGCGCAGTCCACCGGGGTGTTTGTAAAAGAGAAGAGCACCCGGGTTTGGGACCCGGAAAAAAGATTTGAAAGAGAAAAAGGCGAAAAACGTTTTAGATCGGTTCGAACCCGAATCCGCCGTCTCTCAGTGTAGAGTCGCCACCTGGATTAGCTCTTTCCAGGAATTAGAGTCCTATGAGGCTTAACGTCCGGGGGACGGCCCACCAAGACACAGAGATTCGGGTCCGGGATAAGTTGCTTATTTTTTAAGTGATCACAATATATTACATCTACAGAAAACCGTTTTCTTTTAATTGTGCATATTCTCACTTAGTCCATTTTTGGAGTTAAATGCATGGTTCACGTATTGCGAAATAATAAATCATTCACAAAGCGGAAAAATAAACCATCCACAAAACCGTAAGTAAATGCGGAAAATAAATGCAGAAAAATAAAAATCACAAGGCTTCAAAAATTGGGGGATGCAACCGCCCGCTATCCTATTAATTACATTTCTCGTAAAATATGTGCAATACCCGAAGGAAAATAAATCCTAAACATATATCTAACCTGCATCCACAAAGGTTAGCACATGATATGGCACATATGTTCGATTTGATTTTGACGAGACCCGTATGGCCTAATTAAAACATCGACAATTTAAAGTTGTTAATTTAAATAAAAAACAATTCATTTTTATTTACACGTATGTTGGTCAATTTTATTAGTGAAAATGATCGCATGGCAAAAGGTGAGGTCTGTCATCCAGGAATATATTTTATTTCCTTCGTGGGGGTATTCAAATATAAAAATTAAAAAGAAATAAAAGAAGAAGAAGAGAATTACAATATTTACAATAAAATAAAATAATTCCTAGGTTCACATGTAGAAAGAAATTAAGAAGAAAAGGAAGAGCACAAAATAAGCAGCTCCAGGAACTCAGAGGCTTTATCCTTTTGGCGTGAATCCACTTCGGCGTGTCTATTCGATCCCCGGGAGTGTTCCTCGTTCATTTTTGTTTAATTGAAAAGGTTGATGTAAAAGTCCAAAAATCTTCGTTTAATTCTTGGAGTTTTAGTGTAATTTAATTAGAAAAAAAATAATTGTTTGGTTAGAAAAATAAAGTATTTATTTATCTAAAAGATAATCAGACTCGGGTTCTAAATTGGTTTTAGATCCAAGGATATCTGAGGATTTTAGAAGAAATTTGATGAAGAAATTTGATTTTAAGATGAAGAAATTCGATGTCTAAAAGTGTTTTGAATCCGAGAAAAAATAAGAAGAAAGTAAGAAATATTGTTTTTATTTTTTTGTTCTGAAAGAGAGGATTTTTCTCTCTGAATTTTCAGGCCCCGTGTACTGAAAAAGACCCGACTATTTATAGAAAAAATAAATCCCAAAAAATCCAAAACATAGAGCCTCGCCGGCGAAGGGTCTCGCGCGCGAGGATCCCTCGCGTGTGCGCGAGGCTCCCTCGCGCGGGGCTGCCTCGCGCGAGGCTCCCTCGCGCGAGCCTACCTCACGCGAGGCTGCCACCGTGCGAGGCTCCCTCGCGCGAGTCTGCCTCCGCGCGAGGCTGCCCCTCGCGCGAGCCTGTCTCGCCCGAGGCTCCCTCACCCGAGCCTGCCTCCGTGCGAGCCTGCCCCACTCGAGGCTCCCTCGCATGAGGCTGCCTCGCGCGAGCCTCCCTCGCGCGAGGCTACCTCCGCGCAAAGCTCCCTCGCGCGGGTTTCCTCCGCGCGAGGCTACTTCGCTATCGGGATTACGTCTCTTTTTATATTTATTTATTTATTATTATTTTTTTAATACAACGACGCAGAATTCTCCCATTTGAAAATCATCGGACGGTCGAAAATCGTGTGAGTCAAGGATAAATATCCCGAAAAGCCGTCATCATTGAACGCGCGAGCTGGTACAAAATCCCTTGCTCACAGTTGCCCCTCGTGTGATAATTGCTGGTTGTAGAACCATTATTATCACACGAAAAGAGCGGAGGGATTGAGAGAATACCTGACCAATGTGGTTGGTGACTTCTTGTTCCTGATTGGTGATAACGTAGGCCTTCCTTTCTGGCACTGTTGTCCATTTCTTTCTTCGGAATCCCTTAGGTACTTGATGCCCCTTGTGGGCGGGTCGACCGTTTCTTTCTGCGGTACCCCTGTTGTAGTCGGTAACTGTTTCATGAGACTGTTTCATTCTTCAGCCATTGATATAACTGTTTCCTTCTTCGGTTGTGTTTTGAATTTCCTGTAACAAATCAGAGAAAAGTAATGTTGATATATTTGATAGTGAATGTTTTAATTATTTGATTTAATTTATGCGAAGAAAAAATTTTTACCCCTTCAATCAAAAATTAAAACATGAGGAATAAATAAGTTTAGATGAAATTCGGGGATGTCCCGAGAACCGCTCCGTTGTGGGAGGCTTTTGTTGCAATGTTGACTTTAGGCTTGAGTGGACCATCGTCTTGCTTGTAGGTTCTTCATGTGGAGGTGGAGGTGGAGGCTTTTGTTTATCTGTAAATGACATGATGCGAATGTGATGTATGCATGATTTATGCATGAACAATATTTATCATATGATGTATGTTCGTCTATTGTAGATGTCGTTGGCCTCATTTGTTGAAGAGCCTTCTCTGGTGCATGGTTGCCCCTATGACTTGTCTTGTTAGGGATTCCATGGACGACTCCCTCAAAGCGATGACCATGGGTTCGTTGAATCAGATTCGAGTTCATAGCTTGGATCGGATGAGTCGTTGATCCCATTTGTCTGAAGTGTTGAAGGTATATGATGTTTCGTACCGTTCCGAGGAGGAGATGGTGATTTTTTATTTTGGTTCTAAGTTTTGCATAGATCTCCCTTGCAGGTTTTCAATCTATCGAACCTTGTCTTAATTTTTGCCTGGACCGCCCTTTCAGGTTTTCAATCCAGCAGAATTATTTTTTTCTTTTTTTATTCTTCTTCTTTTTATTTTTTATTTTTTATTTTTTATTTTTTATTTTTTTTATGTTTACTTGTGACATTCTACCATTGGCATGCAAGCAATCAAGATAAACATATGCGTAAGTATTCAGCAAAAATGACAATTCATTAATGAACTTAACAGGGGTATAAATGTTTCAAATGATTTGACTCCTGCCATCAATTAGCCTTTTCAGGTTTTCTAACCAATGCTGTTCTCTCGATGTCCTAAGTTTTTCCTGAGCCGCCCTTTTCGGGTTTTCAACTCAGCGGACTATTCTTTTTGTGGTTTGAAAAGAAGCCCTAATTTTTGCTCAACTAACCGAGTGTTAATTTACAGGCTGATAAATTTTTTTTTGTACTGCTTTTTAGAGATTTATTTCTTTCTCCTATGCATGATAGCAATTGTGTAAGACTTGGTTGATTTGGTAGATCAGTCGCTGTCCATGTCCACGACTTCATTTGTTATCTCGTTCAGCATTTCTGGTCGATTGGTTAGTGCTTGCGTCGCTTTGCTGGCTTGAGGCGTATGTGATGATGAGTCTTGATCATTGGCGTTTCCTCTGATGGTGCGATGATTGCCCCACAAATAGCAGCGAGTCGTGTGAAGAAGTTGTTGACGTGTTCAACAATTTGGCTCCTTTTTATCTTTAGTATTGACCTTTGTATGATCCTTTAGGGGAGATTTAATTTGCTTTGACCTTTGCTTGATTGTTCCATGAATTGTGGCTGACGTGTTCAATAATCTGTCTCCTTCTTTGTGACATTGTGCCAGTTGTTAGATCTCATGAATGATGGTGGTGGAGTTGTTGACGTGTTCAACGATCTGACTCCTTCTTTGTGATGTTGCACCAGTTGTTCGGCCTTGCGAATGGTTGTGATGAAGTTGTTGACGTGTTCAACGATTTGTCTACTTCCTTGTGATGTTGCATCGGTTTTTTGGTCTTGTGAATTTCTTGGTCGATATTTTTATCCTTATTCTAGCTCGGATCCTTTTGATCTTTGCATGTTTCGTTGTTTTGGTTGAGTCGGTGGACGTTTCGTGCTTGGAGATCTTTCCATTGATCTTTCATCATTGTATGCTGAGGCTTTGATCTTTGCATGCTTCATCCTCTTGATTGAGTCAGTGGATGTCTCGTGCTTGGAGATCTTTCCATTGATCTTTCATCCTTGTATGATGAGGCAATTGCTATCACGCGTTGTCTAAGCACATTTATTTATCTCTCACTTTCTTTCAAGAGTCAAATCATTTGAATTTTTTGGAAATCCATTTATACCCAAATTAATTTCATAAAATGATGTGTCACGTGTGCTAAAAAAATATTATGTATATGTTTATGAGAATGCGTGATGTCATTGATAAAATACCAAGCATATAAACAATGTTCAATTTATTCAAATGCCACGCGGGCAAAGTAGCTAAATGCTAATTTATTACATAATCATCTATCACGGGTTAGTGCCTCCCATAGGTGTCCATGGATTCGAAATGCTCCATCCTCTTTGCCTTCTCAAACACTTCTTGATAGCTAGAGAAGCTACCAGATCTGAATTTGTTCCTATATAGTGGCAGTGCACCGTCCAACAGCTTTGTTATCATCTCCGGTAGGGTCAAACGAGTCTGCAGCCTAAGTTGTGTAGCCATCCAACGCGTATAGTAGGGTTTGAAGTTCTCACCCTGCCTTTGCCTTATAGCCTCCAGATGTTGCATTGTGGTTTTCATCTGAGAGTTGAAACCATAATGCTCTAGCATAGCTTGAGCGCGGCTATTCCAATTGGTAGCTATGTGCAACGGAAGGTGGCTGTACCATTCGTTGACTGGATAGCCTAAGGTGACGACGAAGAGCTTAGCCATCATTCGATCGTTGACCCTCAATGCTCTCATCACTGTCTGATAATGCGTCAAGTGAGCGCGCGGGTCGCCAGATCCTACGTACTTCTCAAACTGCGACATTGCGAAGTTTGGGGGTAAGCTATCCTCTTCTCCCATCATCTGTGCGTAGCGTATGTGTTCCTTAGGTGGCCACTGTGAATGGCCAAGAACCGTTGCCATAGTTCCGCCATTCTTGGTTGTTGAAGGATGGCATCTCCTGTATTTGGATAAGATCCATACTACCCCTGGGGATATGCCGCAAAGTGGGGCGGTTGAGGTGCCTGGAACTGTGAGGTGATAGACGTACTCCAGTTAGGAATAGGTTGTTGGGTCATTCCTTGGTAGAAAGGCCCTAGTGCGAATACCGGTTGGATAGTTTGTCCAGGGAAGAATTGACTTTGGTTCAGCTGACTTTGTCCTACCCCAAACTGATAAAAGGTAGTTGGGGTACCATATGTGAGGTGGGAGGTCCCCTTGTTGGATTGAGGGTGACCTCTGGGCTGGACATTGCATTTTGGGCCCTCTTGACATGTTGGCGAATGAGCGATGCTAGCTGTTTGCTGTTGGCAAAAGCTGTCAGGGTAGCTGCAATCTCGGCGCTCACCGACGACTGCTGAGAATTTTATCCCATTAGGACCAGGTGATCTTCCCTTGCACCTTCTCCTGGTGGATTGGCCATAGCGGTGCGTTGAACTGAATCTGAGTCTGAACCTGAGTCCTCACTGGAGTCAGTATACGGAACCCCCTCCAGATTGGCTACAATTGGGGAAACGCGGACTAGGCGGCGAGCCGGCCTCTTCCAAGCCCCTTTGATACACGAGCAGAATATTAGACCATGCATGTAAGATTCATGATATGACTCATAATGCGGGTAATGCATGAGATGTTTAATGTTATGGCTGCATTCACAAGGGGTTAGCATGTCATGATGTGAAATAACATGTATATCAATCCATTTGAAACAAACAGGTTAGTCGTTGGGTAAAAAAAATGAAAACATGTGGGAATGAAAATCCAACAACGGGGGTTGGATTTGAGATTTGTAATATGAGTGGTGTAAGTGAGTTGACTAAGCTACGTGTGTGGTAATAGGTCAAAGGTTTGAGGTTTCGTCCTATGACTAGGTCTCATGGAATGAGGAAGTCAAATTGTGACGTACCCTAATGAAATGAAGACAACTACCGTATGTGGCTATCTAAAGAATGATTTACCTAATTAGGATGGAGTTTCGGGTACCTATGTGGTCATAGCTATTTGAGGGTATGTGGTGATACATGAATTATTGCCTAGTGTGGGTGAATGATTCGGGTATGAGGCATATACCCTTGATGATTTGGTAAGGTAGTGAGTTTGCTCGATGTGGGCTTAGGTTAGGATTTCGAATATCCTTTAATGTGGGAAAATGGTTTTGGGTAGGTATTTACCTCGTTTGGGCTTTTGGTGTGCTTCGGAAGGGTTGTGAATTGGACGTTGAGTGGACATCTAATGGGTAATGTGGTGGAAAGGTTATAGCCCCTTGGGGGCCAAGTGCCGGATGTCAAGTGGACATCACGCAGTAACAGGAAGGTATGTTTACCATGTACAAGCTAATAGTGGGATGTCAAGTGGGCATCTCGCTGAAAAGGGTAACTGATGTTCCTAAGTGGTTTTATGTTATCGTAGGGTGATACAATCTATAATGTCAACTATGTCTAAGTGTATGTGGTATCATGATGATAACGTGATATGTACATTTAATATCATGAGTGTGTGCAATCGAGTATCTGCACAAAAATTCGTAGTTAGTATGACATTTATACAATGACAAATATACAAGTAGCACATAGCATGTAACGTCATATCTTCCAAAAATACAACTCCCACGTGTAGGGTTTTTTGGTTAGTCTCTATCCTATGTTTGGTTCATCTCAGTATCGTGAAAATACTAAGGAGCGCACCTGCAGAAAATATAATGCACGATCGCGTTTGTTGGATAACACCCTAGGGAAAATGTCTATGGTTTATTTACATGAAGGTCATACATGGGTTGTTGATGTAGAAGGTTCTTGTTGCGCTGAAATACACTCCAAGCCTCTAACGAGGGAGGTACATGCGATGTGGCAACAAGTGCTCTACTCGCTCAAGTACTATCTTTTCTCAGGGAGGCAGATTAGTACAAGAGAAAGCTTTGCGGTAGTAGGGGTACCTTAGACTTATGGGCTAATCCCTTCTACTGCAATGCGTTATAATGAATATGTCAAAATTAAGAGAAAACGGAATAATGTGATCAATAATTTTCGACACTTATCCAAAAACTAAAATCTTTTGAAAAACAAGTTTTAGAAAATTCCCCAGCGGAGTCGCCATTGTGAGCGGACGACATGGAGTTGTGGGCTGAGAGCGCGCGATTTCATAGGCGAAAAACATTTTAGATCTGTTCAAACCTGAATCCATCGTCTCTCAGTGTGGAGTCGCCACCTGGATTAGCTCTTTCCAGGAATTAGAGTCTTGTGAGGCTTAACGTCCGGGGGACGGCCCACCAAGACACAGAGATTCTGGTCCGGGATAAGTTGCTTATTTATTAAGTGATCATAATATATTACATTTACAGAAAATCATTTTCTTTTAATTGTGCATATTCCCACTTAGTCCATTTTTGGAGTTAAATGCATGGTTCACGTATTGCGAAATAATAAATCATTCACAAAGCGGAAAAATAAACCATCCACAAAACCGTAAGTAAATGCGGAAAGTAAATGCAGAAAAATGAAAATTACAAGGCTTCAAAAATTGTGGGATGCAACCGCCCGCTATCCTATTAATTACATTTCTCGTAAAATATGTGCAATACTCGAAGGAAAATAAATCCTAAACATATATCTAACCTGCATCCACAAAGGTTAGCACATGATATGGCACATATGTTCGATTTGATTTTGGCGAGGCCCGTATGGCCTAATTAAAACATCAGCGATTTAAAGTTGTTAATTTAAATAAAAACAGTTCATTTTTATTTACACGTATGTTGATCAATTTTATTAGTGAAAATGATCGCATGGCAAAAGGTGAGGTCTGTTATCCAGGAATATATTTTATTTCTTTCGTGGGGGTATTCTAATACAAAAATTAAAAAGAAATAAAAGAAGAAAAAGAGAATTACAACATTTACAATAAAATAAAATAATTCCTAGGTTCACATGTAGAAAGAAATTAAGAAGAAAATGAGGAGCACAAAATAAGCAGTTCTAGGAATTCAGAAGCTTTACTCTTTTGGCGTGAATCCACTTCGGCATGTCCGTTCGATCCCCGGGAGCGTTCGTCGTTCGTTTTTGTTTAATTGAAAAGGTTGATGTAAAAGTCCAAAAATCTTCGTTTAATTCTTGGAGTTTTAGTGTAATTTAATTAGAAAAAAAATAATTGTTTGGTTAGAAAAATAAAGTGTTTATTTATCCGAAAGATAATCAGACTCGGGTTCTAAATTGATTTTAGACCCGAGGATATCTGAGAATTTTAGAAGAAATTTGATGAAGAAATTTGATTTTAAGATGAAGAAATTCGGGGTCCAAAAGTATTTTGAATCCGAGAAAAAATAAGAAGAAAGTAAAAAATATTGTTTTTTTTTATTCTGAAAGAGAGGATTTTTCTCTCTGAATTTTCGGACCCCGTGTACTGAAAAGACCCGCCTATTTATAGAAAAAAGAAGTCCCAAAATATCCAAAACATAGAGCCTCGCCGGCTCGTGGCTCCCTCGCGCGTGGTTGCCTCGCCTCGCGCGAGCCTCCCTCGGGCGAGGCTGCCTCCGCGCGAGCCTCCCTCACGCGAGGCTGCCTTCGTGCGAGGCTGCCTCCGCGCGAGGCTCACTCGCGCGGGGCTGCCTCCGTGCGAGGCTCACTCGCGCGGGGCAGCCTCCGCGCGAGGCTGCTTCGCTATCGGGATTACGTCTCTCTTTATATTTATTTATTTATTTATTTTATTATTATTATTTTTTTAATACAACGACGTGGAATTCTCCCATTTGAAAATCATCGGACGGTCGAAAATTGTGTGATTCGAGGATAAATATCCCGAAAAGCCATCATCATTGAATGTGCGAGCTGGTATAAAATCCCGTGCTCACAACGGTGTTACAAAGGATGGGTTTTTCTGAAAATTGGATTAGATGGCTCTCTAGCTGTCGAGTCAATTCGACTACTTTGATATTGATTGATGGTTCTCCGAGTAGCCTGATTCGGCTCCTTCGTGGGGTAAAGCAAGGTGATCCCATGTCGCCTTTCATTTTTGTGCTTGCGGTTGAGGGGTTGAAACAATTATTTGAAGCCAACATTCAGACTGGTTTATTACCAGGCTTCCGAGTTGAGGATTCATCTAGTGATATCTCCTTACTCCAGTTCGCTGATGATAAGTTGTGTTTTATTCCGGTAGACGAATCTCTGATGTCGGTGGTTTTGAGAATCTTGCGGTGTTTCGAGGTTATTTCGGGGTTAAGCATCAACTTTAGCAAGAGCTCGTTATTGGGAGTCAATGTCCCCAACCCACAGGTTGAGGCGTGTGCGGACATGCTTGATTGTAAGGTTGAGAAGTTTCCAATTTCTTACTTAGGTGCCCCGTTGGGTCATAAGCGAATCCAGGTATCTCTTTGGAACCCACTTATTGCTAAATTCCTTGATAGATTCAAGGATGGAGAGGTCAATGTTCATCGCATAGTGGTCGGGTTGTGCTTATTAAATCGATTCTTGCTTCGCTACCCATTTATTTGTTATCGATATACAAAATCCCCTCCTCGGTAAATGTTAAGTTGATCCGAATTATGAGGAATTTTTTGTGGAAAGGGGATGCTACGGTTAGGGGAATTAGCAAAGTTAGTTGGGAAACGATCTCGTTACCTAAAAAGGAAGGGGGGGGGGGCTTTTCATTCGAGATTTTGAAGTGGTGAATTGTAGCCTTCTATTAAAATGGCTGTGGAAGCTTAGATCGTCTAGAAATGATTCGCTTTGGTTTGTCATTTGTGTTAGGAAGTATAATTTTTGGTCATGGGCAGCGGTAGAAGAGATTGACTCGAGTCGCATCTCACATGTATGGAAAGGGATTTTGGCTTGTTGTGTTTCTAATGGAGAATGGTAGAGTGTGTTTAAAACTAACGTTAAGGTGGTGATTGGGGGTGGACTTGGTAGCTCTTTCTGGTTCGACTACTGGACCTCAGAAATTCCTTTGGCCGAATTGTTTTCGGATGTTTTTGGACTATGTAATCGGAAACGGTGCTCGGTATTCCAGGGATGCTGTGCTTTGTTTAGTTCAGCCCCATTTTCACTACCCTTTTGGAAATGAAATTTGAGATTGTTAAACCGTGAAAGATGTTTGCAACTCCGGGAATGGATACGGCACTCTAATCCTAACATTTTTCTAAGTATTGCAGGCGGTTTTGGCGGGCAGGAGAGGGCGGAATTGCAATTCACCGGTGCTGCTGTTTCTGACCATTTTCAGTGGGCTGGTGGCGCGTCGCGGTCATTCTCGGCGGGCAGCTTCATGGAGTGTTTTTACAAGGCGCGGACTAGCGTTTTGTCTAGTGATTCGACATAATTTGGAGGTCTTGTCTTAAGCCGAAGGTCAAGTTCTTTGCTTGGCTAGTCTTCTATAAAAGACTACCTACGAAGGCATTTTTATTCGAGAGGGGCTGCATTGATAACCAAACTTGCATCTTTTGTGGCAATGTTGAATCCATGGAGCATGTTTTATTTCATTGTTCGAAGGTGCGAGCTATTTGGTGCGATCTTTTCCTATTCTTTGGTGTTATGGTGACTATCCCGAACTCGGGACGCAGTTTCTTGGAGTTGTGGTGGAACCTCTTCCGTGTGGGGATTAAACAAGATTTTGCAATAACTCTTTGGTTTTTCATCGCATGGAATTTATGGAGAAGAAGAAATAAAGTTATTTTTGACGAAACTTACAGGGAGGAAGATTTACTTTTAGCAAGTTTTTACCACTGTCGTTTCTTTTTCTCATGTAATGAGAGAGTAGTGCCTTTTGACATGGGTGACTTAGTCACTAAACAAAACCTCTTGCTTGATGTACATGAATGATAATGATTGTTCTCCCCTAGAGAACATTTTATTTCTTTTAATGAAAAGAAGGGTGAGTGTTTTGTAGGCAAGCGAACTCACCAATCTAGTTGGGACGTTGGCCTCGAAATTTTCACCCGCTCCAACCTCTATCCAACTGAGGGACATAATATTCGTCCGGCAGTTTTTTTAAAAAAATATTTAGTCACTAAAGTTGATAAGAAAAGGACATTTGTGTCATTGTCAGATTTGATAAGTCGAAGATTTTTAAGTTCTAATAGTGTGTTGGTTCAAACCTAAATTAATGTTTTTAGTAAAATGACTAGCAATACCAACATGAACTAAGCTGGACCCGTAAAAATGAGCAAGTCCATTATGCTTATCAACCAGAAATTGTTTATGTTGTTCCTATAGCTTTTTTTTCTTAAAATTTAGTAATTACATTTACATTAAATAAAAGAAATATTCACAGATGTGACTCGAACATAAAAATTTTAAAGACAACAGCTTTAATCCATCATGTTCTCTTGAATTACAAATCAATTCAGTCAGTTCAGTTTATCCAAATTCAGTTAAGTTATGTGTAATTATAAATTTATTTTAAAAAAAGTTCAGTTCAGTTCAGATTTAGATGTTAAAAAATACATGGTGCCCTAACACATTGGTCACATAATATTCTTGTAGTTTTTATTAAAAGGCTTAATAAATCAACACCCACCCGAAGTTTGCTCAGAAAACCCGATGCCACTTTCAACTTTCAAAAGGACCAGTTACCCTCCTCTACTTGGTAAAAAGGACCAGTTATCCCCCTTAACTTGGCAAAAATGCACCAGTTAGACCCTCAATGCCACGTGTCAGAATCTGGTTAATTTGACTTTTCAAAGATGTCATTTTTCTTATTCTCTCTTCAACCAGAAGTTGACACGTGGCATTGAAGGGGCAAACTGATGCATTTTTGCCAAGTTAAGGGGGCTAACTAGTCCTTTTTACCAAGTTGAGGGGGGTAACTGGTACTTTTGAAAGTTGAGAATGACATCGAATTTTTTGAACCAATTTCAAGAAGAGGTCTTGATGCATTTGACCTTATTAAAAATATATATATATTAGAGATAATCTAATCCACGTCTACACAAAGTAGCTTGCTAGAACCATGAATTCAGTAAACTGTGAGTTCTATTCGTAACGGCTAGCTACCTATATTCCTTACTACCTTCGTTTCTTTATTAGTTCTTTTTATCATTTCTCATCAAAATTAATAATAAATTTATCAGGAAATAGTTAATTTATTGTTTACACTTTTATATTTATATTATAAACTTATATTTTCATCAACTACACAAGGATGTATATCAGAGAAAAAAATGACGAAAAATTATAATCTATTATAACAAAATAAAATAAAAAATCCAAATAAATAAATTGGAAGGAAGTCTATTAATAAAATGTAAACTTTTCAAGACATCATGTGGATCTTTTGAAATATAAATTGATACAGTAGTTATCAATATATGTTGGAAAAAGTACCAATCTTGAATTTTGAATGTTGGAAGTGAAGTTAAAGACAGTAAATGGAGGATCGTATGTAGCCAACTAGCCATTAATACTTCCAACAGTTATTCGAACAACCATAATCTCTTAGGATATAATGCTGCTACAACTGGTTCTGCTACATGCATTTAAAGCAATCAGTTGAAGTCTGTAATTCAATGAATGAACATTATCCGTAGCACTCAGAGTTTGCAGGATGGCTTCAATGACTTTCATCACTTCAATAAATCCCTCTCAATTTTGTGTTGTTATTCCATACTCAAATTAAATGCCCTTTATGTCGGAAATAAGCACTTAGCTGTTCTTCAATTGTGAACATCTTTGTTCATCTTTAATTAGAATGGTTATCAATTCTGATTGTTTTGTAAACGCTATTTGGAAATCTACACTTCTAGCTGTTTTGTGAAAGTAGGGCAAAAAAGTTGAGCCTTTGTCCAGCGATTTCAAAATTTCATAGCAGTTACTTAAAATTTTCGGTATTGCATGCTCAAACTTAGGTATCACAATGTGATATCTTAGTAGTTAGTAATACGAGGTGGATTTATATTTATATTTATATTGATAATTATGCATGGGTGTGGGTTTCGAACTGCCCCTGGGATAGTGAGTAAGTGCGGCCGTCAAAGCTCATAGTTGAAAGGGGTTCAAAAGAAAAATTTGTTCAACTTTTTAAAATTTAATGTTTTAAAAATTAAAAATAGACATTAATTAGTGTCATATCAATTGGTAAGAAATTATAAAAATTATATAGATCATGTGTTCAAATCCTAATTTTCTCAAGATGTTTTTTTATTAATTTTTTTTAATTGAGAGCTCACTTTATTAATTTCTATATTATTTTGTCAGAATCCCAAATTGTCAGGAGCAGGCATGTGTGAACTATGGTGATTTTATTTTTAACAAAAACAAACTTCATATTGCCTTTTATCACCAATGGATCAATCATCACACCATTAATCAAATAGTGATAAGGGACACTGTAATAAAAACTTTATTTTTAATAAAAAATTTTGCCTTATATTTATTTACATACTCAACATTTAACTATTTTATGAATAGTTACTGGGAAATGAAGCAAATCCACATTCTTGTCATCCTCTTATTCCATCTCTAAAATTATTGGATAAAGATTCTCTAAATTTGATAGGTATTACACTTGTAAATTTGAGTCAATCTCAATCATTCATCCAATTTTAATAATTGAGATTGAATTTTAGTTATCTGTGCAGTCTATAGAAGTATTATATCTCGATTATTGAAACTGTATAAATGATTGCGATTGACTGAAATTTACAAATATACGAACATCCAAATTTATAGAAACATTTTCCATTATTACTATATTATACAAAGAGGCTTTGTACCTACGTGCTACCCATTCCTTCCCATTGCTAACAATTTATTTCTCTTACCACAATAAACTCACAAGAAATACAATTAATTCAACTAATGGCGCATAAAGTTAGTTGGACAATGGCTAAGGAGTCGGTTTGGTCCATCCCAGATTAGACTAAATAACTCTAATATTTTATTGTTTATATATAAACTCTAATACCTTATCAAAATAAATAAAACATATAAATGTAGAAGTTTAAATATTTAGGTTAAGAAGTTTAGTATCAATTTCTTCACATAATTCATATAAAATTCCTATACAAAATCATCATGTTTTACGTTGCATTAGAGACAGCACTTTCGCATTGCCAAAATGATCTTTTATAAATTACATAGGTCAATTGATCAATGAGATTGCTTTTCTTACACATAATTATTACTCCCTCCGTCTACTAAATATTGTCATTTTAGAGGGATTTCATTATCTCTTTTTTATTGTCATTTTGTATTTCCAAGATGTTTTTTTCCAAGTTTTCCATTCCTACCTCTATTAATTTGTTCAACTTCCAAGATAATTATATTCTAATATCAAATAACAAGAGAAGATTATAGGTCAAATTGTTTTTATTGAACACATTAATAATGTCTTGAAAATTGAATATGACAATTATGAAAGGGTAAACTAGTAAATCATCTCATTCTGTTTGTTGTTATCTTAAAAACTGTGAATTAGTTAAAACGACAATATTTAGTACACGGAGGGAGTAAGTAAAAATCACATTAGCATATTGGTTAAGACAACTTTTCCTATGACTAGAAGATGTTATACGAGGTAGTGAGAGATTTTTTGCAATTTTCTTTAAAAATAATGGAAAATTAAACGACATAACTGTCAACAATACTAATATAAGTCTAAGACGATATCCAATTTAATAATATTAGAGTCCTACCATAAATTCGTTAGTATGGGTAGTCAAAACTGTCTTTTGTTCTTCTTGTTCACATCTCTAAAAAATCTAGTCAACACCTCCATTTTTTAATTTGGAATTAAACAAAAATTTAAGTGTTTCTTACTACTATAATAATTATTTTTAGTTTCAGAAAAAAAATATAAGCAAATAGTAACATTTAAAACAAAGTGATACTCAACCCCCAAACACTAATTCAATTGGGCAATCTGAAAAAATTAGGTCAAATACATCAATTACCCCATAAATTTGGATCAAATTTTAATAATGTTTAGAGTACTTGTCA
Organism: Euphorbia schlechtendalii; assembly: GCA_949673415.1. Taxonomy (NCBI): domain Eukaryota; kingdom Viridiplantae; phylum Streptophyta; class Magnoliopsida; order Malpighiales; family Euphorbiaceae; genus Euphorbia; species Euphorbia schlechtendalii. The sequence continues at coordinate 37,917 of CATIWQ010363187.1, forward strand.
AGGATAGTATAGAGTGCTCCAATAAACATTATCTATTAGCTTAATCATTTGTGCTAAATGGTTCCATAACATAACATCGAAGCTTCTTGGACCTAGAGGTCGAGTATTCGCATCAACTTCATTTGTTGAATTCAACGCGTGGCAAAGCAATATGTATTGTACTTTTTTCTAGCTCGAGGAACATTCGTACGCGGTAAAGTATTAATTGAATATGTCATGGAACTTTTTAACCCAAAAACATATTTAAGCTAATAAGTAAGGTCTAATAATAGTTTTTATATTATTCTTGATACTTTCATGCACGTGATTGCCCCCTTGAACTTGAAACGAACACAACTTAGTTTAATCTCTCAAATAAGAGCTGTCAAATTTGGAACCTTAACTTCTAAGTCCAAGAACTTCCAGTACCATGTCATGTAGACCTGGGCATAGGCCGGGCCAGGTCTTATCGGGCCTAGCTAAATAATGAATAGCCCAAGCCCGGCCCAAACCCATGAAAAAATACATCGGGTTCGGGTCGGGCCAGGCCTTTAATAAAATAATCAAAACCAAGCCCAGCCCGCGGGCCTAACTATTAATTGTTTCAACTAAAAAAAATTAAAATTTATTACTAAAAAATAATTATGAAAAAATATTTCCAAATATATTTGTAGTATAAGTCATAAAATTGAGTTTAAATGTTAAACTTTAGCAAAAAATATGAAAATTTTGAACCATATAATTTTTTTTACTTTAAATGTATATAATAAATATATATTTTTAACATAATAATATTATTTCGGGCCGGACGGGCCGGGCTTGGGTTTTATTATTAAAACCAAGCCCGACATATATTTTACTCGGACCGCTTCGGGTTCGGGTCGGGTCGGGCCTAATCACCAATCACCTTATCCAAGCCCATCTCATGAAGAGCGAGCATGGACGGGTTCCGCGGGTCAACGGGCTCGTGCCCAGATCTAATGTAATGTAAGTTGTAGTCGTTTGTCAAAAAAAAAAAAACTTACAAATAAATTCTAGTTGTAGCTTATGCAACTTCCTAGATACATGTGTGCTTATATAAAACAATTGTACTTTTTTTTATACTTAAGATAGAGTTTTTATATCTATTAATTGTATTTAAACAATTATCAATACAAAGTAGGACCCCTCCATCAGGCTCCACCGTTTCGTCTCCCATAGTTTGATATATATATAT
>CATIWQ010363196.1:0-16263 GCA_949673415.1 Euphorbia schlechtendalii
GTTAATTTTAAGAGTAGTTTCGGGGTTAACAATATCGTGTATAATCACTGGATCTGTGATATAACGCTGTTTAGTGAGCCAACATTTTTTAGAATGGTAACTTGCTAAATGTAGATATGTGAGAGCGACCCGTACTAAGCATAGTATTGACATTGTCCAGGTTTATATAATAGTCTTATCTCGTTTGCGCTAGGTTTAGAAAAGTTATTTAATGTGTTGCTCTGCAGCGAATTATTGAACATTTGAGTGTCTTGAACAGGTTTGTTAGATTAGTCTAGTGTGTCGTAACATCTTCATTGATCTTGCATGTTTTCTCTGCTATACTTGTTCGTAGTGAAAATCTATGTATTTTTAGTCTCTTATCTATCACACCTATATTTACTCATATTTCATTCTAACCCTCCTATCCAACAAACTATACATTATTTTGTTTTTATCTTATCTTCCCTATTTGATCTTTAGAACTAGTCATTCCCTGTGGGATCGATATCTTTTAAAACTACATCGCAACTGTATACTTACAGTTATCATCATTTTTCTATTTGATAAGGGGTATTGACAACACCTATACTTCACATGAACAAGTTTTTGGCTCCGTTGATATATATCTAAACTCTTTGCGTAAAAATTGTTAAACTTATCAATAGAAAAGTGGCGAACAATAGGCATTTTCCCTAGGGTGTTAACCAAACACGCGATGATGCATTATATTTTCCTGCAGGTGAGCTCCTTAGTATCCTCGCGGTGCTAAGGTGAACCAAAATTAGGATAGAGACTAGCCAAAGACCCTATAAGTGGGAGTTGTATGGTTGGAAGAAAGATAATGTGTGCTATGTGCTAAGTGTTTACCGCTTTCTAATTCATCATGCATTGTACAAATGTGCCATGCTAACCATGAATCTTGGTGCAGACACTTGAACGCACACACTCATGATATTGCTTTAATATAAATCATACTTAGGACTTAGCAGACACTCGAGATCATGTCACCTTAAGATGACCTGAAACCAACAAGAATCATGTTGCATCACTTACCCACATTTTTGCGTGATGTCCAAATGACATTCAACTCGTAAAATGAACTTACCACAATCCTTGCACGATGCCCATTTGGCATTCGAATTACTACCCTTCTGGGGAACCCGTATACACCAAAAGCCTACCTTAGGTAAACGTTAACACAAAGGATATCCCAGTTGATGTCCTAACCCAAGCCCTCGTAAGGCAAACTTTTGCTCACACATCACTACATACCTTTAGTGATGATGTCTACTGATATCTAAGACTTTGGCCCGATAGGGGAAAAACTACCAAAACATTCATTTGTCTGTTACTTATGGTATTTTTCTCCATACATTTAGAGAATACCTTACACTAGAGTATGTCTCACAACCTACTCACACATAAAGGGAGTTAGCTCTCGAACCTTTGACCTATCACCACACGGGTAATTAGGCCACTTCATAACATCATTCCACTTTACGTTGTCCCAAGGATAGGATACAGATCTCAAAACCAATGGACCTTATTCATCGCATGGACTAACAATTATCTTCTTTTTTGTGTGTAATTTTATCTTACATCATGGCACGCTAACCCTTTTCCGCAGCCAGAACATTAAAAATTTCACACATCATGATTTTACATGCATTCCTTAACGATCTCCTTGTGTATGTCAGCTAGGAAAAAGTCGCTTTATCAGAAAACTTGGAATAGGGCTTCTGGCCGGCTGGTCCATCTATCTCCAGTCACGGCTTATCAGGAAGGAGTTTCGTACACCAACTCTAGCTGAGATTCAGATCAAGACACTCCTTGCAATTTCCTGCAACATGTCTAATCAATAGGAAGAGAACGTGATTAATGAGTAAAGTCTTAGGGCGGCTCAGAACCCGCAAGCAAATCAATCATCAGTGAGCGCCGAGATTGCTGCAGCTATGAACGCTTTTGCTAATAGTGACTAGTTTGCGTCAATCCTCAATCGTCACACTAGAACTGGACAGCCCGAGCAGAGGGCAAATGATGTGGTACCAAATGTTGGTGGTACAATCCTACCGAGAGGATCATCATCTTCCACTGCTGTATTTCCAAGTTCTACAATAGTCGCCCCTAGCTTTATCAGTTTGATTCTGGGCAGAGTCGGCCGCAGATAGTGTATGAGCCACAGGTGGGTAGCCAATTCTTCCCGGGGCAGCCGGGGCATGCTTCTTTGGGATCTTCGAAGATTAGGCCCTCTTCTAATTACATTCCCTTTATTCAAGGGATGGCTCAGCCTACAGTGCCCAGCTAGGGCAGAACCTCTCAGACATTCCAGGGTCAGGGGTATTATAACCAGAATTAGCATTATGGGGGTTTCTCGGAGACCCCAAACAGTATCCTTCAATAGCCTAGAATGGCTGAACTTTGGAGACAATTCTTAGCCACTCATGAGCAGGGGCAGAGGGATACCATCCCAGTGCAGCCCACAGTTAGGGATGAGGATACTTTGCCACCGACCTTTGTTATGCCTCAATTTGAGAAGTACACAGGCAACACCGATCCTCATGCACATATTGCGCATTATCAGAATATGATGAGGGCTTTGAGGATCAGTGATCGAATGATCATGAAACTGTTTATTGTTACATTGGGAAGCCTGTTAAACGAGTGGTATAGTCACTTACCAATGGAGGTAGCTTATGATTGAGGACGTCTGTCCCAAGCAATGGTGGACCATTATGGGTCCAATACTCTGATAATCACCACTATGCAGAATCTGGAGGTGGTGAAGTAGAAACCAGGGGAGAACTTTAAGCCCTATTTTGAGATATGGATGGTTACGCAAGTACGCTTACAGTCTCGCCTATCTTTACCAGAAATGATCGTAAAACTCTTAGATGGTGCATTGCCATCTTACCGGAAGAGGCTATGGTTGGAGACTTTCCATAGTTATGAAGAGGTTTTTGTGTGGGCTGAGAAGATAGAGCGCTATGATGCTATGGAGCTAGAAGCAGGGCAACGGGTTGCTAAGCCTTATTACAAGAAGAACGATTCCAACCCAGTGCAGGTAAAGGCGAAGCAACCAACTATGCAATTGGTGAATGAAGAAAAGGTAGCCGCCGTTAGGTTGCCTAACGAAGAATATCATGGCATCTCTCCATATGCTACTAATTTGGGATTCTTGTTCACCAAGCTGCATGAACTTAATCAATTGGAAAGCTTGAAGAAGCATGTCCCTCCCAGGCCAGAAGAGAGGAACAATTATTGCCATTATCATGTGGCCGTGGGACACCGTACAAATAACTGCAAGGAGCTGCTAAAAGCTATTCAGAAGCTAGTGGCTAATAAGGTCATCCATGAGCCTGCGCTCAAGCCCAGCACGAAGAACAACCCTTTGCCAAATTTTGAGGCGAGGGTAGGAATGATTGACTTAGGGTTAGAAGAGTGAAAGGTCCTAAGCTGCCTATCTGAAGGGCTTGGAGAATTTGTGATGATGGTTGGGTTGGGAAGTGATCTTACTCGGGTTTTGAAGATGCTGGAGGAAGAGTCAAACTACCGAGGGTGTGGGGGTAAAATTAAAGCTATTGAAATCAATTTTGCTGGGATGCCGGTATTTACCAGCTAGAAACCTACATCGCTTCACGTAGGGAAAGAACAGTTAGGAGAAGCACCGGTAGGCAAAAGAGAGGAGTATGTGAGGGCGATTGAGTCAAGGATAGACTCAGATGACGTGATGGAGATGCTTGAGTCTGAGTCAAGTAATTGAGTAATTAGAGAACGGGAAGAAGTCCCGAAGGCTAATTTTAGCTTAGACGGTATATCAGTTTTAACGGGAATGAGTCAACGTCTTCCCACTTGTCTAAGTTTTATATCGTGTGTCGAGTACAAGGCCTCTCTCAAGGCATGATAGCTACACTATTTCTATGCTCACTAGCGAGAGTAGCAAGTCAGTGGTATGAAATGCAGTCAGTTGAGACCAAGAGCAATTGGAAATACATCTCTACAGAGTTCCAGGCGAAGTTCTCATTTTTAGAACCTCTGAAACAAACCATGCGAGATCTGCTCACTTGTGTACAGAGGGAAGGAGAATTGCTCATCGGCTACGTAAAGCGGTGGATGTTTATCTATCTAGTGCTGGCACTAAGACCATCTGAGTCTTCTACGATGTAATTGATAATAGGTGGATCCCGGGATTGGTATCGCTATCATTTGTCAAGGCTGGCAGTTCCAGATTTTGATGAGTTATCTTTTCACGCTCATCATCTCGACAAGGAGATAATGACTAGACACCATAATGTCCATGCAATAGGATCAGGGATACCCACTGATTCTATGCTAGCAATGCTATCTCAGTCTGACTCGGTAGTGAATGTGGTGGTTGATGAAGATGAAGGCATTGAGGATGATCCTTTGGTAGAAGTGTTCTCAACAGAGGGAGGAGAACCACAAAGGGACGCAATGAAGGTGGAATCTGGGAAAGCTCCATCAAGGGTACCAATTGATCTCGATGCATATGTCCCCAAGTCAAGAAGGAAGAGGAAACCCGAAGAAGGAACCTCGACTGAGGGAGAGATCATTTCTGGTGGGAAGAAGCCCATAAACTTGGGTTCTTACAAGTTGAAGGGGTGACGCGACCAAGCAGAGGATGGATACAACTAGTACCCTTGGGTCAATTCTAGGGAAACAAGAGTGATGGAGAATGGAGTACTGAGGGTTAATAGGAGTGGTAGAGTTTTCAGAAGGGATGAGACTGTACAGCTCAATGACTCCAGACCGGAGGAAATAGCGAGGGAACAGCCCGAGCCACCTCTACCCCCAAAGATGGATGAGGATATGCTAGATATAGACCCTTTGATAAATCAGTTGAAGAGAACTCAGGCCAAATACAGCATCTGGAGGTTTCTTGAGACGTTGCAAAACCATGGGATGGGTTTAGTCAAGAGGTTGATGGAAATGCCTGCCACGCCTACTACCTCAGTAATCGAGATGTGTGAAGCCATCTGAGAAGGAATTGTTCCCCCTTAGATGCCATCTACAACTTTTGATCAGTCGGAGCTACCGCAGGAATAGAGACTGCATAATCGAGCCTTATTTATCAAGGTTCAAATTTTTTATCGTGCAATACCGTGTGTAATGGTAGATGATGGCTTGGCTCTCAATCTTTATCCTCTTAAGGTCCTACCTCACCTAGGACTAAGGGAGGATATGCTTGCCAAATCTAACACGGTGATCCATGCCTACAATGATTCGAAGAGGGGTGTAGTAGGAAGCTTTGAAGCAGAGATCACCGCTGGAGGGGTGACCTCCAATACAAAGTTCACTACGCTGGATCTTCCAGTAACTTATTCGTTGCTTCTAGGCAGGCCATAGATTCATGCAATATGGGCAGTCCCTTCTACTCTGCACCAGAAGATAACTTATTCATAAAGGGAGGTCAGTGACGATCGAGGCTGATGAGGAATCAATTATGGTGGCTACCGCATTTGAGGAGAGAACAATGCAAGGGCTGAAGGTGGCAATGGCCACTGAAGAAAAGAAGAAGGGGCACGGAACTTCGAAGGGATATCATTTCTTCCCTGGGAGCCTGAGAACTCAAATGAAGAAGCAAGGTTTTATCCCTGGAAAATGCTTGGGGAAATATCATCAGGGGATTATCAGGGCCATCGACCCTATTCTTGTCACACCTGGATTGGGTCTACCCCTAGCATGAAAATGTACAAGCATAAACGGCCCATGTTCCGTAACATGGTAAACGTCTGCAAGGTGGAAGGCACTAAGGCATATCTAGGAGAACCAGAACCGACGATCCTGAACAGGGAAGAGGTCAAGGGGCTCGAGATATTCAACGATGTCTTTGACTTCAAGACCGGTAAGCTAATCGAACCCCTCGTTGATGCTGAACTGGAAGAGAAACCTACCTTGCCCTCGACTGGGGAATATGAAAGAGGTGGAATACTGGAAGATGCAATGGCAGCTTTCACCAAGGCTGTTAACGAGCCGATGAAGAAAGGTGATGCACGAGACCAAGATCTATCAAGCACTATCAAGCTCCTCATTGAAAAGCTGGTACAGACCACTCTCAAGAAAGAGCCTATCATCGACACACTTGCTGCTGCAACAACTGAAGCCCGTCTGCTTGTGGAGGAGGAAATTGATGATGTAATAATGAATATTTCTGATGTCTTTGACAATTTTGCCTACGAGGCTCGTTCAATGAAGTACGACAATTTTTCTTACTTGTTTGATGTTCTACCTGACGGCACCATGAATTCATATGATCATACGCATAACGTCTTTAACACTCATGACACATCATTAAACAAAAATAACTTGGGTACAAATGAGTCACAAAAAATGGTGACAATTTCCAATGATTTGAATCCTGAAGAAAAAAGAGAGATCACAAATGTACTTAAACGGCAAGTGGTAGCGTTTTCTTTGTTATATGAGGACATGCCTGGAGTGGACAGATAGATCGTGGAACATCACATCCCAACTGACCCTCAGATCAAGCTAGTAAAACAGAAGATGCGTCGCTTAAGGCCTGAATGGGAAGAAAAGGTTAAGGCTGAACTGGCGAAGCATATTGAAGCTAAATTCTTAGAAGTGGTTGAATACTTGACGTGGCTAGCCAACATTGTCCCAGTAGCAAAGAAGGATGACAAGGTAAGAGTCTGCGTGGATTTCAGGGATCTAAACAAAGCCTCCCCAAAAGATGATTTCCCCCTACCCCACATCGATGTACTAGTCGACATCGCAGCAAGGGTAGCTATGTATTCCTTCATGGTAGGCTGTAATTAGATACTAATGGCAATAACCGACAAGATCAAGATAGCATTCATCACTGAATGGGGGTATACTGCTACAAGGTAATGCCGTTTGGTTTGAAAAACGCTGGCGCAACATATTAGCGGGCCGTCACAACCCTCCTACATGATATGATCCACAAGGAGGTGGAAGTTTAGGTAGATGATATGCATGTTAAATCCAACACCAGGGAGGAGCATCCAGCTGTCCTAGACAAGTTTCTCACCAGAATCGAGAAGTATAATCTACGCCTGAACCTAAAAAAGTGTGTATTCGGGGTCACATCAAGGAAACTCCTAGGGCATATAGTTATTCAAAAAGGAATTGAGATGGATCCTGATAAAAGCAAAGCCATCAGGGACATCCCCGTGCTGAAAACCAAGAAAGAAGTCCGATCTTTCCAGGGGTTTCTACAGTATGTAAGTAGATTCATCGCCAGACTCACTACCATCTGCGAGCCAATCTTCAAACTACTTCGAAAAGACCAACCAGTAGTTTGGAAAGACCAGTATCAGGTAGCATTTGACAAAATCAAACAATACTTGTTAAGCCTACCCATCCTCCGCCCACCAGAACCTGGAAAACCCCTGATCCTATATCTAGCAATTGAGGAATCATCAGTTGGAGCCATGCTGGTGCAAGAACACGAAGACAGAAGTGAACATGCAGTCTACTACTTGAGCAAAAAATTACTCGAGTATGAGTCACGCTACACCTTAGTAGAGAAAATCTGCACAATGATGGTTTGGTTGACAAAGAAGCTGCGTCATTACTTCCAATCTTACCGAATAAAAGCCATTGCAAAGATAGACCCGATGAAGTACTTGTGCCAGTCACCAACACTAGCTGGAAATCTCTCATGATGGTTATTGCTGTTATCTAAATTCAACACCGAATACATGACCAAAAAAGTCATTAAGGGATGAGCAGTCGCTGAATTTTTGGCAAATCAACCCTTGGACTCTGATTACGTTGAAAATCAAAAATTTCTAGATGAGCAACTAGCATTGATAGAGGATGCAGGTGAAAAATGAAAAATGTTCTTCAACGACGCGATGAACAGAAATGGAGCCGGCCTAGGTGTTGTATTGGTAACATCACAAAATGAAGTTATACCCCTTTCCAAACTATTGGAATTCCCGGTAACAAACAATGGGGCAGAATATGAGACCTGCCTGTTTGGGTAAGAGGCACTTCGAAAGGTACAGGCAAAAGAAGTATCGGTGGTTGGAGACTTAGCTCTGGTTATTAAACAAGTCACTGGCGACTGGGAAATAAGAGAAGAATCACTCTGTCCTTACGTGGAAGTAATATGGAAAATCTCACAAAAATTTTCCAAATGCATCTTCAAACACGTACCCAGGGAGGATAACCAAATGGCGAATGCACTCACTACACTAGCATCAATGTGGGAAGGCCTTAGAACTCAGTCAATCAAGCTTGTTGTACTGCAAACGGCCAAAGAACCCTTCTACTGTCTCCTAGTGGAAACATAGGATCAGCAAGCTATCGAGAATTGGTCCTTCGACATCGTCAAATTTTTGTAGACCAGGGAATACCCAGAAGGTGCAATAGACTCTGAAAGAACCTCGTTACGGCGATTAGCAACTCAGTTCCGTCTAGTAGAAGGGGACCTGTTCAAACGAACATCATAAGGAATACTGTTGAGATGTCTCATAGAATAGGAGGCATTGTTGGGAATGAGACAAATGCAAGCGGGAGATTACGGACAACACATGAATGGGATAGCACTGGCTAAGAAAATACAATTCCAGGGATATTATTGGACAACAATGGTCACAGACTAGGTATCGGAAGTACCAAATTGCCACGAGTGCCAGATTTATGGTGACATCAGTCATCTACCCCCATCCGAACTCCATAGCTTATCTGCTCCTTGGCCATTCTCAACGTGGGGCATCGACATTATTGGTGAGATTCGTCCAAACTCGACTAATGGCAATCGATTCATTATAGTAGCAGTCGATTACTTTTCAAAATGGGTGGAAGCCGAATCTTACACCAACATAACCACTAAGAAGATAACCAAGTTCATAGAAAAGCATATATTCGCCCGATATGGCATCCCACATTACATCGTATCAGATAATGGGGTTCAATTCCAAGGAGCCACATCAGACCTAATGAGGAAATATGGGATCGAGCACCATCGGTCATCACCATATAGGCCACAAGCTAATGGGGTAGTAGAGGCAGCCAAGAAGGCGATTAAGAAAATCTTGAGCAAGATGGTAGTTACCTACAAGGACTGGGCTGATAAGTTGCCATTCGCATTATGGGGATACAGAACGAGCGTCAAAACTCCCACTAATCAAACCGCTTTCTCTTTAGTGTATGGGATGGAAGCAGTTTTACCGGTGGAAATGGAAGTGAAATAGCTTCGAGTAGCACTAAAGGCGAGGTTAAAGGAGTCAGAATGGGTAAAGGCCAGGTTTGAACAGTTGATCATGATTGACAAACAACAACTAAAGGCACTGGATCATTTGCATATGTACCAACAATGCATGGCTAAGGCATACAATAGTCGAGTTAGAGCTAGAAGCCAATCGTTAAAGGCAGGAAACTTGGTTTTAAAACAAATGAGGCCCTTAAATGTGGACCAACAGGGAAAGTTTTGCCAAAACTAGGAAGGTCCTTATGTCATTAAGAAAATCTTAAGCAAAGGAGCTGCCAAGATCTTAGACATGGATGGAAACGAGTTCGTCAATCCAATCAATCAAGATAAGCTCAAGCGCTACCACGTGTAAAAACAAAAGAAATAAATTTACAAAAGCGGTACACCAAAAAAGAGAGAAAAACTAGTCCGCCAGATGGCACTTGGCTGCCTGAGCAACAATTAGGACCATTCTTGTATAAAAGCCAGAAATGTCTGCTGAGTTGAAAACCCGTGAAGGGCGACTCAGGTAAAAATTAGGACAAGGTGAGGAATAGAGGGACCGCGAGTTAGAAAACCAGCTCTAGGCTAACTGGCGGTAGGACTCAAATCATTGGAAAACTTGTACCCTTTTAAAGTCATTCAATGAAATGTGTTATGTTTGCAAAGATTTATGTTTATATGAATAGAGTGCATACAGAATATCGCAAGTAAATAAAATTCGACAAAATTTCATAATATGAGATTAAGCCAAAAACACAAGTCAGAAAACAAATGATGAAAACAAATAAGATCTAAGGGTGCTAGTTATTCCACCTTGCACACTTCCTCGAAGTATGGGGAAGGGGGTCCAAACCATCTTCATCCCTCTCCCACTCACGAGACACCATAAAGTGTTGATCAGCATCAAAGAGAACCTTGATCTCACCAAGCCATCCACGGTAGAATTCATCAGTATTTGTGGTCTCCAGGGTAGTGTAATCTAGTATAATAACTCGAGCGCGTACCCAAAGCCTCCGTATGGCAGTAGGAGTGTCAGGACCAAAGTCGTGGAAACGGTTCGAGCATAGAGACTGAGGAACCAGTTACTGAAGCCCGTACTGCTTGCACAGACAAGAAGGGGAATAGGACGTGATGCCAAACAACCCCATCAGCAAAATACCAGAATCATGGAAGTCAGTTACCATGAATGAAATCCCCAACCAAGGGCTGAGCCAATAAATCTCAGAAGCTCGGTAGGAGCCTTGAATCTCTACCCAAGCACCTTCGCTCAGCGAACGATGATCTTTCCTAGTAAAGCCTCTAGGACCATAATGCGAAGGAAGATACCGAGCCTTCCCTAAGCGGGGATCAGCAGTCAAGCGAAGCTTCTCCAACATCCATACCTACATAAATTCATTTATTTAAACAAACAATGATAACCATGAGAGAAAGCGATAAGGAAAGAGAATTACCTCGAGTAAAGCAAAATGGTCTCCTGCTAAATCCAGATTCACCGAAGCAGCGTCTAAGTGGACCAGACTCTCAACCAAGGCTAAAGCTGCAGGAGAAGTGGGTCAATGACCGATAGCAAGCGGAAAGGGAAATCGCTCCAACCTCACAAACAAACTCCGCCAGAAGAAGTAGAGTCACCATTGAGGGTTAAGATAGATGACTGCTGGGTGTATTTTCAAACCAGCTAAGGACAGCTTCAACCCGGAAGCCACCAACATTAGGGGGAGTTGACAAAAAACGCCCACTGGACTCCAGGTTCCTTAAGCCCTTCAGCTTATCTTCACCTCCAAATTGGAAAGAAGGAAAGGTGAAGGATAGTCTTGCTGGAGAAATTAGCGTCGACTCCTTCAGAAAAGGGAGCCCCAGGATAGTATGAAATTCCTCAACCAAGGGGCAAAGCTCGAAGTCGGTAAAACGAAAAACATGAGTGGCAGGATCCCAGAACTTCAAAGCAGCGTGAATGAAAGCCATATTTACAGGCCTGGAAGCAAGGTATTGAAGACCTCGTAGACCAAAATGCTCAATCCTTCGCCAATCGGGTCCCCCGAACGGTGCGAAGAAAGACCCTAAGGCGCTCGTTATAGGTCGACATCAAAAAGGAAGAGAGCTAAAGAAAATCCCTCAAGACCGGTGTTGCCTACACATATTAACCTCATACATTAGCATTAACATTCATTCATACATACACGAAAAACATTCACAAACAAGCAAGAATATTCATAAAATAAAACACCACATGTGAGGACCCGGTACTGCAAACGGCCAAAATCCCCTTTTCTTTCATAAATCAGAAGTTTTTTTTCTTTAAGATTCAACAAAAAGGAGCTATCTAAAAAGTCCAGTTCGAAAAAAAGAAGAATATAAAACTAAAGCTAAAAGGGAACTCCTAAGCATGCACCGCCTATGCGTTATCTCCACCCATCAGATCTCGAGGCAACATGGTAGATATCTCAAAACCCTCGGCACCTAGTCTCCTGGGAGCACCATCCGCTAAACCTGACACAGGAGGAGGCTAGGGAGAGTTAAGAAAACCGGTGTCCCATTCTGGAGAGAGGATCGACCCAACATCTAAGCTATCAAGTAGGGAATTAAGGTCAAACGTAAGAGGTTGGTGAAAGCCTGAGGTGGATGCTCCCACTTATGCATGAGCTTGCTCTGCTGCCACATTCTAACATAGCAACTCCTGATACTGAGCCTGTAAACTCTGGTGACTAGCCTCCAAACTCTGGTATTAAGCCTCCAAACCCTGATAACAGACTCCCAGCTCCTGGTGACTAACCTCAAGGCCATAATCGAGAGCATCTAGACCTTGATGGTTAATATCCAGTGATTGAAAGCGACCGTCGAGCTCCCGATAGTGTTGCTCGAACTCCTCGCTCCTCGCCATCATATCTTACGGACATAAAACATGTCACAAAAATCACATCCATGTACATAAAAACATGACATTTTATGCATCGCATATGACATGTCGAGAATAATGACATACCCCGTGTAATACCATCCTGTGAAAGCATCAGGTCCCTTGATGCAAAAGAATGTCGGGCCACCCGATCCATCTCCTCAAGTGCGACCTGCAACAAGAAAGGAGTGAGTAAACAAACGTCAAGACGTCCACAAACATCGCTGGCGATCTAAAACTCACATGAGTAGTGTCAAAAGGATCATAGGCCAATGTGTGGTAGCTCGGGGGAAGAGGCACCTCCCGCGAGGTCCCCATGAAACCCATCAAGTAGAAGGTAGAGTCAAGGGGAATCGAATCTCCCTTCAACAACTCCCGAGGAAGATGTGCTTGCCCCCCCTACAGTAGCATTCAAATAGGGTACTCGAACTCTCTTTCGGGCGAATTCCTACAAAGATAGACAAACAGTCAGAAATAGATCAACATGGATAAAACAGTTAACACATTTCATACCCGGTACCCCACATAAGTGCCACTAGCACCCGCACCACAACCACCATCAACTCCTTGATCCCTAACTCGAATAGAGGATCGCGCCTCCTCGGGCTGAGTCGGCGGGCAAAGCGGGAGCATCCGCTCTCGAATAAAGGCCTCGTAGTCACTACGATGTCTTGAGAGCCCCACGCCATGCTCCTTGAAGACTACCTCCCGCTCCTCGGGATCAGTAATCACCAAATGCGCCCAAAATAGTCCAGTGGGAGGCGCAGGTGGAATGCACCTATCAGACACTAGCTTAGTCCGCTAGAATTGAATACGCTCACCCAGGTACCACTCACGGGGCCTGGGCCCCTCAAGGATGAAGCAATGGCGGTCCACATCTCGTCGAATCTCCTTTGCCATATGATAGCTCGGAAGACCCCACCACGGGTTGCGCTCCACCTGAAAAGAAAGAACTATAAAGTCAAAATAAATCTAAAGATGAAAGGTGATCATATCCATAGAAACGAGGTCCATCACCTGCTCAAGAATCAACCCGCAAAGATGCTGATAGTAGCCAGTAGAATCCAAAACATCCCCCTCGAAAGATGAACAGATCCGGGCTATACAAGGAGCATCTTCCGAAGCCTCAGCAAATTGCGAGGCAAGAAGGAACTGATATAAGAAGGCCCAAGCCTACAAAAATAAAGTGGTTAATCAAGATTAATCAATCAAAAAAATCGACATACATAATTCACAAAATAAGCAAAAAATACCTGAAGAACCATGGGGCAGCAACGCAGCGCCCATACGCGACCCCGAACAGCCAAGTCATGGGCAAAGTAAGTCTGCGCCAGGATTGCCCGTGGCCAGTTAAGGCCACTAACTTCGTCCAAGTCCGCTAACGGCTCAATCAACCTATAGTTGATCTCGCTATTCGAGACTGGAAAAAAGTGACACTCAACAAGGTGGGCAAAAATGACTGGACGTATAGAGGAACCTCGACCTTGGAAATGGACTGTCGACCCGTCCAGTAGTCAAACAACACACTATAACTCAACGCCCGTCCTCTGGGGTCGACACTGAGCAAGTCTCTGACACGGTTACAAGCGGTGGGAGCCTTGAAGAACCACTCCAAAAAGGCATCAAACCATATCACAGTACCAGTCCATGATAGACCAGTGATCGCCACAATATCAGAGGGAGTGATGGTAACCTCCTCGATCGGGAATGGAAGGTGTGTGAAATGTCGCACCACCTCTGAGTAAGTGCAACCAATCTTACATACGGCAGTAGTGTGGGCTGTAAAGATCACGCCAGAGGACCAAAATCGGTGGCCTCGATGGCCTGAATAAGCTTGGGGTGAGAAGAGGCGTGATGATTCCATGCCTGGATAGTGGTATATCCACCCATGGGACGAAGCGTGGGGGACTGCAAACGAAATAAAATAATACGCAATTTTTAATTAAACATAAGAACATCGAGAAAAACACAAAGATAATTGTTCTTTTAATTTCTCTTAAATAATTTAGATCCAAAACACGTTTGGGTCCCGAACATTATATTCAAATCTTTTTTCAAAAAAGTCCTAAAATATTCTTGGATCTAAAATAATTTAGAATCTAGGTCAGATTATCTTTTCGGCAAATATTTGCTTCAAAAATTTTCAGATCCAAAAGATGTTTGGACTCTAAGTTTTAATTACTTTTCAATCTCCTTTCACATAAAAAAAATAATAATAAGGGTAAAAAAAATTAAATTAAATTAAAAATTACGTAGGTGAGAGAAGGGGCCCTGAGTGGCGCCGCTGGAAAAATTCAGCAAGCCTTCGGGGCTGCGCCAGAGAGTTTGGCAAGGGTCAGGCCCTCGCCGATTTTTGGTCTCCGCCGGGGAAAATTTTTTTCCGGTGGACCTAAAATTTGCTCTTTTTATTTTTTCTAAGTTAAAATTCAGCGACATGGTTCAAGGATCAGTTCCAATATAGTTCCTAAATAAGATAAAATCACATTAAAAACGGTAAACAAAAGTGTTTTCAGCAGATACCTCGATCCGGGAAAGGTGAGGCTGAGATGGAAAATCAGGATCCAGCGTATCTATCGGGGAAGTAATGGTAAACCCCAGCATAGTATCGATCATTGCCAAATCATACGCGGCATCAATATCAATAGAAAATACTCCAGGATCACTAGTAGGCTGAGGAGTGAGGCTAGAGGTGAAGCGGAGAGCCTGCCAGCGACCTTTGACAACAGATTGCTAGAGAGAATGGAGAGTAAAAGTGTTTAGAGAGAGAGGAAGGTTATGAAAAGTGAAAGAATAAAGAAGGTGGAACCATATTAATAAAGAAAATAAATGAGCCCCACCTATCTATTTATTTTATTATATTACAATGAAAACCTCCTAACACTATTGAACGATGCACGGGATACCCCCAATACTCCTCAAACTCATTTAATTCATTTATTCCTCAATGTTTTAATTTTTTATTGAAGGGGCAAAAACTTTTACTCCGCATAAACTCAATCAAATAATTAAAACATTCATCATAAAGTGTTATAAACATTATTTTCCTTTTTCTAATTTATTACAGGAAACAAGTCAACATCCTATTAAGGAAATTCAAAACAAAACTGTTATCTTGACGGTTGAAGAAAGAAACAGCCTCATATATCAACCGAAGAACAAAACGTTTACCGACTACAACAAAGACACCATAGAAAGAAGCGGTATACCCCCCACAAGGGGCACCAAGTACCTAAAGGATTCCGAAGAAAGAAACAGACAACCATACGAAGACGCAGAGCCAGAAAGGAAGGCCAATTTTATCATCAATTAGGAACAAGGAGTCACCAACCACACTGGTCAGGTATTTTCTCTATCTCTGTGCTCGTTTCGTGTGATCATACTGGTTTTACAACCAGCAATTATCACATAAGGGTCAGCTATGAGCATGGGATTTTGTACCAGCTAGCGCATTCGATGATGATGGCTTTTTCGGGATTTTATCCTTGAATCACACAATTTTCGAGTATCCTGATGCATCCGAATGGGAATCCTCATCGTCTCTATATTCAAAACGATGTTTTTAATAATTATTTAATTTTATTCAGAAATTAATTAATTAAAAAAATAATAAAAATAAATAATATAAAATACAAAAAATAAATAAAACATGGCGGAAAGCCAGATCCGGGGGACCGCATCCCGAAAGGGGGACGAGGCGAACCTCGCCAAAAGGGTTTGGCGAGGCAAGCCTCGCCGAGCTTTGGAGAGCCTGCCTCGCCAAGCTTTAGCGAGGCACATGGCCTCGCCAAAGTCATGGTGAGGGGCCTTGCCGAACTTTTTTTTCCGGCGAGACCCCTTATCGGAAAAACTTTCCTTTTTTGGATTTTCAGGATTTTTCCTATAAATAGTCGGGTCTTTTTCGATTATCAGGATCCCAAAAATTATCAGATAAAATATAGCTTTAGAATGACTTTAATTTCCAAGAACAAGATGAACTTTTTTTGGACTTCCAACATAATTTTTTTACCGAAACTTAAAGGACGAGGAGGATTTTCAACGGCTAATCAGATATCTTCGAAGTGGATTCATTCCGTAAGGGTAAGCCTCTGAGTTCCTAGAACTGCAATTCCCGTGCTTTTAATCTTCTTCTTCTTCTTCTGATTTTATCTGTGAACCTAGGATTTTTTATCATTTTATTTTATTTCAACTA
>CATIWQ010363308.1:0-20398 GCA_949673415.1 Euphorbia schlechtendalii
AACCAATTGCTATCACGCATAGGTGAAAGAATTAAATCGGTGAAAAGCGGTATGACCAAGAAAATAAATTTGTAATTGGCCTGTCAATTAACACTCGGTTAGTTGAGCAAAAATTAGGGCTTCTTTTCAAAACACAAAAAGAATAGTTCGTTGAGTTGAAAACCTGAAAAAGGTGACTCAGGCAAAACTTAGAACATCGAGAGAACCACATTGGTTAGAAAACCTGAAAAGGCTAATCAATGGTAGGAGTCAAATCACTTAAAACATTTATACCCTGTTAAAGTTCATCAATGAATTGTCATTTTTGCTGAATCTTCATGCATATGCTTATTTTGATTTCTTGCATACCAATGGTAGAATATCGCAAGTAAACATAAAAAAAATAAAAAAATAAAGAAAAATGAGTCTGTTTGATTGAAAACCTGAAAGGGCGGTCCAAACAAAAATTAGGACAAGGTTCGATAGGTTGAAAACCTGCAAGGGTGATCTATGCAGAAATTAGAACCAACATCAAATTCATCATCTCCTCCTTGGAACGGTACGTGCACAGCATACCTTCAACACTTCAAGCAAGCGGCTTCCAAATGATCATCGCCAACATAGTGCGAAGTCAAAGACTCATCCAGACTTTCCTTAAATCAGACCCAAACTTTGAACTCGAATCAGATTCAACGAACCCATGGTCGTCGCTTCGAGAAAGTCATTATGGAACCCCGAACAAGACAAACCCTAGGGGCAATCATGCACCAATACGAGGGAAGACTCTTCAATGAATGAGTCCACGACACTTGCAACAAACAAACATACATCATATGATAAATATTGTTCATGCATAAAATCATTCATACATGCATACGCATCATGTCACTTACAGGTCAAGGCGATGCTAAACAAAGGCAATGCCGTTGCAATGACGCTCCACCTCCACAAGAGAAACTTACAAACAAGATGATGGCCCATTCAATCCTAAAGTCAATTCAAAGCCTACCTAGGCCTCCTTCAAGCAGCATCGCAACATCACAAAAGCCTCCAAAATAATGAAGCAGTCATCGGGACATCCCCGAAAATTTCAAACTCACATTTCAGCATTTATCACGAGATTGAAGAAAAGTTTCTCAGAACCCTCATGTTTTAATTCTTAACTGAAGGGGCAAAAATTTTTTCTCTCAGCAATCTCAATCAAGGAATTAACACATATGTTACAAGTATGTCTACTAATAAAATTCGTTATTCTTGCAGGTACCCCTTCAACTCACAAGGGGCATTTTAAGGCAGACTCTCTACAGTTTGTGTAGTTTCTAGGACTTTCTACAGTCCATTCAGACAATTTACAGTCACCGGACCAATTATGGTCCACATCTCCCTGACTTAGTATAGTCATCCGAACCTATTACGGTCCTCATTTTTTTACTTATTACAATCAATGGACCTATTACGATTCTTATTTTCCTGACTTTTTATAGTCATCCGAACCTTCTACGGTTCAAAATTCCTAACTTTTTACAGTCATTCGAACCTTCTACGGTTCAAAACCCTTGACTTTTTACAGTCATCCGATCCTTCTCCGGTTCAAAATTCTTAACTTTTTACAGTCATCTAAACCTTCTACGGTTCAAAATTCCTGACTTTTTACAGTCATTCGAACCTTCTATGGTTCAAAATTCTTGACTTTTTACAGTTATCCGAACCTTCTATGGTTCAAAATTCTTGACTTTTTACAATCATCTGAACTTTCTACAGTTCACATCTTATCCCGGCCTTATCAAGGTCAGCGGATTTCAATGAAGACCCACAGCAATCAATGTATGATCTAAGGCATGGAGCATACGGCTTTCATCCTTTCCCCAGCAGTTCCGAGTGTCACGGTCAACTCACAAGGGGCATAAAATTCAAACCACAACGGTCAACCATCCCATAGCGGATTTCAACGAAGGCTCACAGCAGTTGACGTATCATCAAAGGCATGGAGCACACGGCTTTCATCCTTTCCCCAGCAGTTCCGAGAGTCACGGTCAACTCAAAAGGGGCAATCATTGCCAAACGGGCAATTCATAAGGGGCATCAAGAGACCAATCTCGAAAGACATTGTACCAAGATGAAAGCTTCCAGCCATCATCCCCAAAGAGTGCAAACCACGACCGGGCAGGTATTATCTCTAAACCCCTTTGCTCTTTCAATCGTGGGACCATACTGATCTCATATCAGTAGTGATCCCACGAGGGGCAGCCTGTGAGCACGGGATTTTAACATTCGACTCGCGAGTTCGATGATGAAGCTATAGTTTTTCCCTTGTTACCTTTTCACATTTTGCAGGGTCCTGAAATCATCCGAAAATCATCTGCCTTATTTCTTTGTGCCACATTTCTCCTAAAAAGTCCAAATAAATAAAAAGACCACTTCGATAATCCATATCATTAACGATATGGTTAATATAGTTAAACAATATCATATGATACCATTAACGATATGGATTATCAAAGTGGTCTTTTTATTTATTTGTGCTTTTTAGGAGAAATGCGGCCCAAATAAACAAGGTAGATGATTTCCGGATGATTTAGTTGAATGATACCGTTAGAATCGATACCGTTAATGATATCAAGTGATATAGTTGAACGATATCATATGATACCGTTAACGATATCAGTGCTGGCATAATGCATTTTTGCTTTGTTTCGCTCCATTTCGAATCGTTCAAGCCCGGAATGACCCACTGAGACTATTCTAAGTCTGAAAACACATCATTGGGGGTAACAAACCTCTAAATTGTAATTATATGGATCTATGTGTGATTTATTAATGTGCATGTTTGGGCTAGATTTAAGTTTCTAAACATCGTTTTAGGTCACCCCCACGAAGGGAACAAAGCGTGTTCCCAGATTACTGTCCTCACCACTTTGCCATGCCGTCATTTTCACTAATAAAATCGACCAACATACGTGTAAATAAAAATGAACCATTTTTATTTAAAGTGACAACTTTAAATCACCGATGTTTTAATTAGGCCACATAGGCCTTGCTAAAACCAAATCGAACATATGTGCCATATATCATGCTAACCTTTGTGGATGTAGGTTAGATGTATGCCTAGGGTTTACTTTCCTTCGGGTATCAAATTTAATCATCTTTGGGAATGTAATTAATAGATTAGGTGGGCGGTTGCAACTCCCAAGTTTTGTAACTTATTAATTCACTTTTCCGCATTTACTTAATGCTTGATGTATGAACTTACCGTTTTATGCATGCACGATGAATATAAACTGAAAATGCCAAGTTTAGTTCGAATATTATAAACGTGGTTTCTCACTCATAGTGTAATTTAACTCAAATGACGATGAAATAGATAGCTCATCCCAGACCTGAATCTCTGAACTGTGGTGCCGCTTAGGCTTAACGGATCTAGGATGTACCGAAATTTCCCGGAAGAGCTGATCCGAGTGGCGACTTTGAGTACCATAGGCTAGAGATTTTGATCTCGAGTCTTTCCTATTTGCAATGCATTTTCAAACAAACCACGGTTTCCCTTTTGGGAATCTCTTTTCCAACGCGCTTTGTCGCATCGTTTTCGAAAACCCCATGCCCCATCTCATGGGGCTAGCACCTCGTAGCGTCCGCGCGGGACCTTCGAAACATCGTCCGCTCACAAAAAGCATATGCATAAAAATTCAACAAAAATGAAAATTCATTTATGAGCTTAAAAGGGCTATAAATGTTTCAAATGATTTGACTCCTGCCATCGATAAACCCTTTCAAGTTTTCTAATCAATGTGTTTGCTTTTCTCTCGATATCCCCTGTTTTGCCTGTGCCACCCTTTTGGGGTTTTCAACTCAATAGATTATTCTTTTTTTATTTTAAAAACAGGCCCTACTTTTTACTCAACTAGTGGATTGCTAATTGACAAGCTAATTAGAAAATTTATTTTTTTATTGGTACTACTTTTCATCAATTTATTTCTTTCACCTATGCATGATAGTGATTGTCATAATGTTGGTTTATTTGACTGATAGATTGGTTACTGTCCAGGTCCATGACTTTAATTGTTGTCTCATTCAACATATCTGATTAATTGATTAGTGCTCATGCTATTTAGCTAGCTTGAGGTATATGCGATGATGAGTTCATTTATTCTCCAACAATAAGTGATATGTTAAGGATTAGAGGCTTCAGTTCAGTAGCTTGATTCGATCAAGGGTGAATAGTTAATGTTCAATGATATTCCTTCAATGGTGTAATGATTACCCCACAAATGGTGGTGAAACATGTAATGGAGTTGTTGACGTGCTCAATGATCTGATCCCTTCTTTATGTCTTTCGCATTGCATAGGTTATCTGACTTCAATTTGTATTGATGACATTTTGATCCTATTCTAGATTCGATCATTTTAACTTTTACTTAATTGACTTAATAGTCAGTGGATGTTTTGTGCTCGGAGATCTTTTTATAGATGTTACTTCTTTATAGGATGAGGCAAATGATATCACACATTGACTAAGTACCCGTGTTTACGTCTCACTTTCTCAAGAGTCAAATCATTTGAACTTATTACAATTGTAGGGGATCCATATATACCCAAATTAATTTCATGACATAATGTGTCATAGATGCTAAAACATTATGTATATGTTTATGAGAATGCATGATGTCAATCAATAGAATATCAAGAGAGCAAACAAAGTTCAATTTATTCAAAAATTTCAAAAGCCTCATGGCTAGAGTTGCTATAAAGAACAATTTTATTACATCATCATCCTGTGGTTATCTTTTAGTATTAGTGCCCTACAAATTTATCCACGGATTCAAAGTGATCCATCCTCTCTGCCTTATCAAACACTTTTTGATAGCTGGAAAAGATATTCGACCCGAACTTACTTCTGTAAGATGGCAATGCGCCATGCAAAAGTTTGGTTATCATTTCTAATAGGGTTAAACGAGCCTGAAGTTTGACCTGTGTGGCCATCCAATGCACATAGTAAGATTTAAAGCTCTCGCCTTGCTTCTATCTTATAACCTCCAGATTTTGCATTGTGGTTGCCATCTGAGTGTTGAAACCATAATTCCCTGTTATAGCCTGAGTAAGATTGTTCCAATCAAAAGCTACATCTAGTGGAAGGTTATTGTACCATTCATTGACTGGGTGACCCAAGGTGATAATGAAAAGCTTAACCATCATTCGCTCGCTTACCCTCAATGCCCTCATCACTGTCTGGTAATGTGTTAAATGAACACGTGGGTTTCGGAAACCCAAGTACTTCTTGAATTATGGCATCGTAAAGTTTGGTGGTAAGCTATTTTCGTACTTGACTATTGGCTGTGTAGGGCATGTGCTAATGAGATGGCTGCCGTGAGTGGACAAAAACTATTATAATAATTCTACCATGCCAGGTTACTAGAGAATAGCTTTCCCAATTCCTGGATCAAAGCCATGTTACCCTTGGAGAAAGGTAGTTCCCCTGGGAGTTACTGCAAAATTGGGTAGTTAAGGGGTAGCCTGGAAATGTGAGGAAAATGGCATGCTCCAAGTAGAAAAAATAGATTGTTAGGCCACTTCTTGATGAAAAGGTCTTGGTGTGAAAATTGGGTGACTAGGCTACCCTGAAGAAGAATTGATTCTCGAATTAGGGTTGAAAAGGATTGGCGAAATTATATCCTGGAAAACCAATTTGAGCCTGATTAAAATTCAACTGACTTTGTCCTGCCCCAAACTGGTACAAGGTAGTGGGAGCTGGGTGCACCGTATGAAAAGTGCAAGGTCCACTTTCTCTAGGCTAACTAGTTAGACTGTTGATATTAAGGGTGAAGTTCGGGTTGGACACCACATCAAGAGCTCTCTCTTTGGGCTAACTTATCCTGACATATTGATGAATAAACGATGCCAGTTGGTCACTTTTTGCAAAGGCATTCAATGTAGATGCAATCTCGGTGCTCACCGACAATTGATGTGTATCTGTTGAGGATTTTATCCATTAAGAAATGGGTGATTCTCCCACTCAACTTCGTCTCATGGATTGATCATGCTATCAAATCTGAAAGATGCACATTGAATTTAATCTAAATCTAAACTCGAGTCTTCACTTGAGTCAGTGTGCAGAACCCCCTCTAGATTAGCCATTATCGGAGAAATGAGGAACAAGCGGTGAGAAGACCTTTTCCAAGATAAGATACACAAGAAAAAGATTAGACCGTGCATGTAAGATTTGTGATGCAATTCATGATGTGAAAAATGCTTGAGATGTTAGTCTTATGTTTGCATTCACAAAGGGTTAACGTGCCATGATGCGAAATAAATAATATGATTGTCAATCCATTTGAAACAAATAGGTTAGTTGTTACATGAAATGAAAAATAAGTGAAAAAAAAATCCAGCCCCTGGGGGTGGATTTGAGATTTGTGCGATGTCCATGTGACATCGTAGCATGAGTGGTTTAAATGAGGTGACAAAGTTACCTATGTGGTGATAGGTTAATTGTTTGAGATTTCATACTATGACTAGATTTCATGGAATGAATAGGTCAAATTGATTTCGGGTAAGCAGTGCGACATACCCTATTGATATCGAATAAAAATAAAACAAAAACAACTACCGTATTTAGCTGTCAAATGAATGATTTGTTTAATTTTTCCCCATTAGGGTAAAATGTAATGTGGTCATGACTATTTGAGAGTATGCAGTGATGCATGATTCATTGCCTTGTGTGGTGAATGGTTCGGGTATTAATCGTATACCCTTGAAGACATGTAAGGTAAGGTTTTTCAAATAAGTTTGCCCCGTTTGGGCTTAGGTTCAGATGTCAGCAGGGACATCACGCTATGTGGGAATAAAACATTTTGGGTAGGTATTGGCCCCGTTTAGGCTATGTGGTATGGGTGATTGGCCCATGTGGTCTATTTAGTGTGTGTAATTATCCCATGTGGGCTATGAGTAGGATGCCAAGTGGTCATCATGCAAAACTTTGGGTATAAAGGTACGTTCGCCATGTACGGGGCTAAGGGTTGGACGTCGAGTGGACATCACGTAAAAATGAGGGTATGTTCACCATGTATGGGCTAAGAGTCGAATGCCAAGTGAATATCTTGCTGAAAAGGGGTAAATGATTTTTCTTGATTCTAACTAGTTTCATGCTGTCCTAGGGTGACACGATCTCAAGTGTGAACTAATCAAAAGTATGAGTGGTACCAAATTGGCATCATGATGATGAGAACATGATATGTCCGCTTTATATCATTTTAATATCATGACTGTGTGCGTTCAAATGTCTACATTAAAATTCGTGGTTAGCATGGCACATTTGTACAATGCATGATGAATCGAAAGTAGTAAACACGTAGCAAATAGCATGCAACATCCAACTTCCAAGCATACAACTCCCGCGCGTAGGGTTTTTGGCTAGTCTCTATCCTAAGTTTGATTCATTTTAGTACCATGAGGATATTGTGGGGCGCACCTACAAGAAAAATATAATGCATGATCGTTTGTTGGGTAACATCCTAGGGAAAATGCTTACAGCTTATTTACATGAGGTTGTTTTTGGGTTGCTAATGTAGAAGGTTCTTGTTGCACTAAAATACACACCAAGCCTCCCTTCAAATAAGTTCTAACAAGGGAGGTACATGTGATATGGCAACAAGTGCTCCACTAGCTCAAGTACTATCTTTTCTCAAGGAGGCAAATGAGTACGAGAGTAAGTTTCGTGGTAATACGATACCTTAGACTTGTGGGCTAATCCCCTCTATTGCAATACGATATTATGAATATGTCATAATTAAGAAAATACAGAATAATGTGATAAACAATTTTAGGCGCTTATCCAAAATATAAAACTTTTGAAAAAAAAAGTTTAAGAAAATATCCCTAGCAGAGTCACCACAATGAGCGGATGACGTGGATGCAATGGGCCGAGAGTGCACTAGGATCAGAGGGGCGGTCCACCGATGTGTTTTTGTGAAAATTTAATACTTAGTCAGGGACCCGAAAGGTTTAAAAGAGAAAGAAAAAATAATTTTGATCATCACAACCTGAATCCGTCATCTCGTAGTGTAGAGTCGCCACTTGGATTAGCTCTTCAAGGAATTAAAGTCCTATAAGGCTTAAAGTTCAGGGGACGGACCACTAAGAGATAGAGATTTGGGTTCGGGATAAGTTGCTTACTTCTTGTTGGATCACATAATATTACATCTATAGAAAATAGTACTTATGTCATTTTATTTGATTTTGTAATGTATGGTTTTACGCGCATGCTGAAAGTAGTAAATCAATACATAAAGCAGTAAGTAAATGCAGAAAAATAAAGATTACAAATTACAAAACCTCGAGGGATGCAACTGCCCGCCTAATCTATTAATTACATTTCCTTAAAAATGTTTGCAATACTCGAAGGAAAATAAAATCTTAGGCATAAATCTAATCTAATCTACCTGCATCCACAACGGTTAGCAAAGGGTATAACTCAACATGAATATTTACATGTATGTTCGATTTGATTTTGGCGAGGCCCTTGTGGCCTAATTAAAATATCGAAGATTGAAATTCTTATTTCGAAAGAAAACAATTCATTTTATTAACACATATGTTGCTCATTTTTATTTGATGAAAATGATAGTATGGTAAAAATGTGAGGTCTGTTATCCGGGAATAATTTTTATTCCCTTCCTATGGGTAATCTAACATGTATATTGGAGAAACTCTACAATTTAATAAATTAAAAAGAAAGAGAAGGATGAGAAAGTTTAGATAATACAATAAATAAATACAATTAAATAAAATAAAAAATTTAATTAAATAATAGAAAATAATTTCTAGGTCAACACGAAAAATAAAATAAAGAAGTCATGTGAAGAAGTAACTCTATGAACTCAAAGGCTTACCCTTTCGGTGCAAATCCATTTCGGCATATCCGCTTGATCCCTGAGAGTGTTTCTCGTTCATTTTTAGTTTTGGTTTTGTGTGAAAAATTAAATATTTATTTATTTGAAAAGTAATCAGACTCGAACTCTAAATTTGTTTTAGGTCTGAGAATATCTAAGGATTTTTGAGAAAATGATGAAAGAAAATTGATTTGAAAATAAGAAAATTCGGAACCCAAACTTGTTTTGGACCTGAAAATAATTGAAGAATTTTGAAAGAAAGGTAACAATTGTTGTCAAAAAAGTAGGAATTTTCCTCAAGAAAAAATATTTTTTCAGTAAAAAGTTCCATCATTTCGTCAAGAAAAGAATTTTTTTCATTAAGATTTATCCCCCCCTTTTCTAAAAAATTCCTTCTATTTATAGGGGACATTCTTAAAAATTTCCCCTACAAAAGGGGGAAAGAAAATGCCGGCGAGCCTAGTTTGCAAGCTAGCTTGCTGGTGAGGTACCCTGCTGGCAAAGCCAGCCTGGCCCAAAGAAATCCTTTTATTTATTATTTTTTTTTAAAAAATATATATTTATTTGTTTATTTGTATATTTTTTTCACTTTTAAAAATATTTAATTAAATTATTGCGAACTCTCAAATATTTATTTAGATCCTTAAAAAATATTTTAGGCCTTTGAATTTTCACATTGAGGCTTTTAAATATAATTTTACAATCTTAAATATTTATTTAGGTCCCAAAATATTATTTTTTTACGAGGAGAGCTCATATTTAAAGATAATTTGGACAGCCGAAACTTATGTGATTCAAGGATAAAATCTCGAAAAGCCATTATCATCGAACGTGAGAGCTGGTATAAAATCTCATGCTCACACATGTGGTGGCACTGGGCCAGCGCATGCTAGCGGGCCGCAGGCCCGTGTAAGGTAGTGCTTGGGCTTGCCTAGTGTGCCTGTAACACAGCCAGCGTAAGCAGGCTGTGAGCGGGTCAACCTACTGAGCCTAGGGCTCAGCGCGGATGGCCCCCTTGTGAGATAGGGCTTTCCTTATTCCACATTGGAAAAATGGGAGTTTTCAACTCCAATTTCCCTGTAAATAGCCTCCTCCATCTCCTTTAATTCTCACTTCAGCTCACCCTACCTTCTAAGTTTCGACATCTTTTGTTCGTGATCTTTTGCAAGATCATCCCCAATTAACTTTGCAAGAATTCTTTTTAAAGCTTATTCAATTTTGAAGAGAGCCATCTCAGCAATATATTCGGGTTGGTCTTCGAGTTGTCTAGCAGTTGTTGTCTTCCAACGGGTTCTTTCTCAACAAGAGGTTTTGGTCGGTGAAGATCAGTGTGGATCAATCGTAGAGGCTATCATAGATTGGAACCTAGTGCTAATAGAGTTCTACTGAATTGCTTTAAGGGAACACCGCACCAAAGGAAGACATGCATCAACTAGTAATGCACTTTACTTAGATGCTACGTTTCTTATAATAATCAAATATGCTTCTGTAGAATGTTTCAACTTAGACTATATCAATCATGTCATTCATAGGAGATCCTTTAGGGTAAATTTTAAGTTTTAAAATTCTTCCTTGCAAGTTTGCATGTTCAATTACTATCTTAATTAACCAGCAGTTGTATTAGAGCCTATCTTATACTATGCATGATTGATTTAATAAATTGAAATTGATATTTTCTATGAATTGATTAAAGTATGCTATGCTTGACTTAGGTTCCAATTCCTGTTATAAAAAATGATGTGATAACTAGATTAAGGTTTTGCTCAAACTTAGTCTAGGTGATTATCATATAAATTAACAATGTTTTACCACACATGTAAATGCTTTAAATTGAGGGTTGTCCCGTACTTCACTCAATCAAAAGAACAAAATCTTTAAATCATAATTATCTATGGTACAATGAATCAAAGTGTCCATGATTATTTAGGCATGGATTGGACTTGGCTGCTCATTCACTTAAAGGGGGCCTCTCCTACTTGGAATCTCCATCTGTATTTTGTTCAAACGTACCCAAGAGACTTTTATAACTTAGTTAATTTCTATTATGGGAATTAGATTCCGCATATGGTTTTACAAACGTGGTTTATGTTGTTAAATTAGAACTTATAAACATAGATGCAAGAACTTAAACATGGACCTCGTTTATTTTGCATGATATGTGGAGTCTTGGCATAATGGAATGATAATGATGTACCATTCTTGAGCATTTTCCCTTAGATTAATAATTCCAAATAGCCTGGAATTATTATTATCATAATCATATCCATCGTATAAGACCTAGACTAAGGTGAGACTAGCACCACCAATAAAATCCCTACAACAATATTAAAGCGGTAAATAGTCTTCCCGTCATAAGTTGTGATACGAAACTTACTATCTTATATCTTCTATCTTATATCTATGTTGACCAATGAATCCAAACATAAACATTTGCTCAATTGTTAACAACAAACTAGATGGTTCAAACTTTACTTATTGGTTTAGGGCAGTGTGGATAGTCCTGATATCCGAAAGGATAGCTTATGTTTTAGATGAGCCCCTCCTTGATGAACTTGATGTTGATGCCAATGAACATGAGGCATGGGAGAAGCACATGAAGGATCATGAAATTGCAGCATGCATAATGTCAGAAACCATGAATTGAAACAGCACGAGACATGGATATAGATACCATGATTATCCATCTTCGGGGAGCTCTTCTCAGAGCAGGTCAGGTCTGAGAGATTTGATTTATTAAATTCTTATTCAGAATGAAGATGCAATCTAGAACTTCAACAACTCAGCATGCTCTTAAACTATTGGGTCATATAGAGAAGCTGACTCGATTAGGTTTCATGATGGATCATGAATTATGTGTAGATGTAATCATTGCTTCATTGACTAATATTTATTTGAAATTTGATACCACACTGCCTGATTTGGTCAACATGCTGAAGATAGTAGAGCCTAAGATTTGAAAGGATCCAAAGCCTTTACTACCAATTGAGAAAACCAAACCTTCCAAGGGTGGTTCCCGTTTTTGAAAGAGTTTGAGTGCTAAGAAGAAAATAGGTAAGAAGAAGAAAAGTAAAAAAGGAACTACAAATGTCTATTTCTGATGTGGTAAGACTAGCCACTAAAGAAAGATTGCAAGGTTTAGATTTCTGAACAAGTGAAGAAGAAGCCAAGTGAGGCATTACTTCATGTATGTTCATGATAGAGAGTTTCTCTACGGTTCCTTATGAGTCAACATGGGTATTAGATACTGGTTTTGGTACTCATGTCTATACTTATGTGCAAGGATGGCGGAATAGTAGGTTACTTGCAATGAGGGAAATGGACCTAAGAATGGAAATGGAGAATGGGTTGCTGCAACAGCTGTAGAGACATATAGCCTTTGCTTTCCTAGTAGCCTAGTTTTGATTTCGAACAATTGCTATTATATTCTTGTTGTCACTAAGAATATTATTTTGTTGCATGTTTAGCAACAGATGGATTTTAAATTTTATTTTCTAATAATAATTATCAAATTCGACGTGTTAATGTTCTTTATACTTTTGGAATATGTATTGATTGCATTTATGTTCTAAATACTAAACTGAAGTTCTAAATTATGAACATTGTTAAGAATTTGAAGTTAGATAATGAGAAATACTCATACTTATGGCATTGTCGTCTAGGCCATATAAATGAGACTCGCTTAACTAAGTTACATAAATATGGTGACTTGGGCCCAATGAAATGGGAATCCTACTGGACGTGCAAACCTTAATTAAAGGGAAAGATGACTAACAAACCTTACAAAGGAAAGGATCGGCGTTCCACTAGTACTTTGAAAATAATACATTTTGATGTATGTGGTCAAATGAGTGTTAAGGCACATGAGGGTTTCATCTACTTCATAACTTTATGGATGATTACTCATGATATGGTTATTTGTACCTAATGAGGCATAAATCTGAAAGTTTTGAGAAATTTAAAGAGTTCAAAACCAAAGTAGAGAAACAGCTTGGGAAAAGTATCAAGACCCTTCAATCTGATCGAGGCTCCAAGAGTTTCAAGATTATCTAAGGGATAATGGTATTTTATCCTATTGGAAACTTCCTTATACACCCCAACACAATGGAGTGTCAGAAAAGAGAAATCTAACCCTACTCGATATTATTTTGTCTGTGATGAGCCTAGCAGAACTTAACAAATCCTTTTACGGATATGCACTTGAGAGTGCAATTTATATTCTAAACAGAGAGCCCTCGGAATCAGTTTATCAAACACCATACAAAATGTGATATAGTAAGAAAGCAGGTTTCATCTACTTCATAACTTTATGGACGATTCTTCAAGCATGACGGATTTGTTTCAACCTAATTGAGTTTGGGAAAATTTATTAGGTAAGAGAGTCTTCGATCCCAAAAATTCTACTAACAAACTCATTAAGGATGAATGCATTCTTCTTCTCCACAAATACCTTTCCACTTTGATATTTTGTCGAGTAGAGAATATAAAGGTCCAAAAGAAAGACTTGTTTGTTCTTTCTTATGCTATGATGAAGCAAAAAGTAAAATTTATGGATATCATATGGGATATGATGAAGAAAAACTCGACGAGCATGAGAAGCAAGATTGAAGCTGCCGAGATTATCACTGCCATAATCTTGGGTGCTAGAGAAGAACTCCCCTATGTCCATTAACCAGGTGAGTATTTTCGCTACATGGATGGGACTTATTTGAAGAACACTGGACTACTCCAAGAACATGAGGGTGTTTATTCTTTTTATTCCTACTCCAACCGCACCAAGAAACTCAACTTGACTCAAGAAGATTCTTCCATAGGACCATCAAATCCAACCGTTAACCATCGCAAAGGAAAACCCCCATACATGAAATAGAAGAAGATGATGAAGAAGATGAAGAAGATCTGGAAGATTGGAAGGCAAGCATGCAACTTAAATTAGATAATTGCCAAGTGGAACTCGGAGTTATGAAGAAAAACATGAAGATTCTAAAGAAAAGTAATAAATCGATACTTCGGAAATTACTTTCATTCTTTAAAAAACAAAATTGTCAATTCACTCCTAGTCCCCCTGATTCTCCTTCACAATAGAACGGGTTAATTCTTTTCTTTACCTTATCTTATTTTTTCAATTCTATTTTTAGACTAGGATAGTTTTTGATTTTTTTTTAATGTCTCACAATGAGGACATTGTGTTCTTTAAGTGTGGGGGGATTTGTAAAAATCCCGTAAAATCAAAAAATTTATAAAAATTAAAAAAAAATTGAAGAATTTGAAAATTTTTCTTGACATTTTTGTTAATTATACCTTATAATTTCTAATACTTTACTAACATTTGTCCAAGGTTATTGTGAGTGTTAGGTATTTACAACTTTGATGTTAGTGCACAACATTTATCAATTTGGCAATGATGAGTGGTGAGTTACATTCGAAAGCTACATTCCAAGTAAGTATCGATATATATATCGATGTAACATGAATTAGTATAAGTTATATAGTTTTAGTTTAATGCTTCCGAAAAGTTTAAGTGGATTAATATCTAATGGTATTCTTACTATGAGTTCTATATGCAAATCTCGAATAAGTCCTATAAGTATTGAGTGTGTTTAAAGTGTTAGGAAACTATAGCCATAATACTTTGAAATTGATCAATTAAGGAAGAGGGTATTAAAGAGTGAAAAATCAAAAGAAAGAGAAGATAACCAATGAGTTATGCAAAAGGTGAGGAATGGTACGGAGCAGAAACTGCAACCATTCATTGAGTGAAAAAAAGAAAAGAAAGCATAGCACAAAGTACTTCAAAAATATATGCTTAAAAGAAAAAAAATGAGAGAGTTGTATGGAGCATAAAATGCAACCATTGAAAAAAGGGGATAGTGGTATTGTGAGCAAAGGATTTTTACTCCCGACTCACGAGTTCGATGATGAAGCTATAAATTTCCCTTGTTAGCGTTTCACATTTTGCAGGGTCCCGAAATCATCCAAAAATCATCTGCCTTATTTCTTTGGGCCTCATTTCCCTTTTAAAAAAAGCCCAAACCAAGAAACAGCCCACCATTGTTCGATATCAGTAACGATATCAATCTATATCGTTAACGATATCAAGGGATATCATTAACGATGTCAATGGATATCGTTAACGATATCTACCGTTATCGTCAACGATATCGATTATGCAGAGAGTCAAAAAAGGCAGGCCTCACATTATTCAACGAAAAAAACCCATCCCTCACCCATAATTCAGGACCTACAGCCTGTAACCACTATGCCAACTCACATGTGGCAGAAAATAATAGCGAGGAAAGGACAAATTTGGTGGGTGAACCACCAAGACTATTAGATTGAAGGGAGCCCATAAGGGGCAAGTTATTCGACAAAGAAGAGAGTGAATGGAGGAGAAAAAAGAAGGAGAAAGGGGGGAATGAAAAGAATTCTTTCCAGAGAAAACTCAACAAGGAGCTCTCCAAAAACCCAGCCAAGAACAACCCACTAATCCAAAAGCAAAAGCTACCACAAATCCCACACACAAACAATCCAAACAAACTTCAAAACTCATAGATTTTAGAGCACTTCTAAGATATAAACTCAAGGGAGGAAGTAACACTTGTTTTTCCCTTTATCATTTCAAACAAAATCCTGGAAGTTTCAGCCTTCCCATCAAAGGAGACTTCTAACTCTCCATTTCCGCCGAAAACCGGCAAAAAACCAATCAAAGAAACAAGGAGGATTCCCCGGGTGTTTTCGTGGACCAAAAAAAGTGGATTCACACCTAGTGGGTAAGCCTCTGAGTTCCTAGAGTCGTGCTTACATTTACATTCTTTTCATTTTGAAGTTTCGTTTTGTTTTTGGTTATTATCATTTTCTACGCACCATTCTTTTTTTCACGATTTTCAGTATCATATTAAATCTTTTTTGATATTTTATTTACATTAACATATTCTACACATCTTGAGCTTTCCGTAATGATAAAGATCATCAAAATCCATTAAGTATAGCAAATGTTATGGTCATTTGAAGTTTAGAGTATGTTTTTTGCTGTGTTCTGCTGTGTTTGCATGGTAACTGCAAGTCTAGAGAGTCGATATCGTTAATGACATAAAGGGATGTTGTTCAATGATATCACATGATTCCGTTAATGATATCAGGCTGGCAGAATGCGATTTTGCTTCATTTTACTTCGTTTCGAGCCATTTAAGCCCAGAATGACCCGTTGAGACCATCCTGAGTCTGGAAATGCATCATTGGGGGTAAGAAACCTCTGATTTGTAATTATTTTGGATTTATATATGATTTATTAATGTGTTAATATGTTAAGTAAAGTTCAGAGTAGCAATGGAAATGCTTCGGGCCATTTATATCGATATCACCCGTCACAAGGAAGTCGATAACGATATCAATGACGTCGTCACCGTTGTTAACCCAAACGATGACTATATTATGCATGTTTGGCCTAGATTTGAATTTATAAATATTGTTTTAGGTCATCCCCATGAAGGGAATAAAACTTATTCCTGGATAACAGTCCTCACCATTTTGCCATGCGGTCATTTTCACTAATAAAATCGACCAACATACTTGTATAAAAATGAACCATTTTTATTACAAAATAACAATTTCAAACAATCAATGTTTTAATTAGGCCACACGGGCCTTGCTGAAATCAAAATCGAACATACATGGTACACTCGGTACATATGTGTAAATATTGTGATATATCATGTGCTAACCTTTGTGGATGCAGGTTAGATATATGCCTAGGGCTTAATTTCCTTTGGGTATTGTATATATTTGTACAGAAATTGTAATTCATAGATTAGGCGAGTGGTTACATCCTCTGAGTTTTGTAATTTATTAATTTACTTTTCCGCATTTACTTAATGCTTGATGTAATTGATTTATCGTTTTATGCATGCGCAATAAATCTAAACTGAAAACATCTAGTTTAGTTCGAATATTATAAACGTGGTTTCTCTCTCATAGTGTAATTTAACTCAAATGATGACGAAATAGATAACTCATCCCAGACCCGAATCTCTATTTTATGGTATGGTTTAGGCACACGGATCTAGGCTATACCGAAATTTCCCGGAAGAGCTGATCCGGGTGGCGACTCTGTAACATAGACTAGGGATTCTAATCTCGAGTCTTTTTTACTTGGAACCCATTTATTTTTCAAGCACAAACCATGGTTTCCCATATGGGAACCTCTTTTCCAACGCTCTCTTCCAAGAGCCCAAAACCAATTGTTTTCTAAAACCCCACGCCCCATCTCACGGGGCCGGCGCCTCGCGACATCCGCGCGGGACCTCTGAAACGTTGTCCGCTCATAGTGGCGACTCCGCTAGGGAATATTTTTAAACATAAAATAAGTTTAAAAGATTATTGGATGAGTATTGAAAAGTCGTCAAATGAGTTAACCCACATTTAGAATATCGAACAGAGCATATGCATTAGACGGATTAGCCATTAAGGCTAGGTTGCCCTATTTTGACCGAGAAGCTTGCGAAAGTATACTTCGTGACCCCCTGGTTATCGAAGGAACTCAGCGAGTGGATCACTTGTTGCCATATCGCATGGACTCTCTTGAAAAAGGGGGAAAAGTGTATCATAGTGCAATAAGAACCTTCTACATCAACAACCATGACCAAAGCTCATATAAGGAAACCATAGACACTTTCCCTAGGTTTACCAAAACAAACACATACAGGTTCACTCCTTAATACTTCACGGTATTAAGATGATCCAAGCCTAGATTTAGGAGCCTAACCTTACACGTAGGAGTTATAAGGTTGGAAGTTTGGACGTTGCATGCTATGTGCTTTCAAATTGTTACTAAACAAATGTCATACTGACCACAAATTTTTGTGCAGACACTTGAACGCACACACTCATGATATTAAGTATCACAATACCAAACCGATATCACACACACTTAGGCACAGTCAACACTCTAGATTGTGTCACCCTACACATCATCTTTGAGATATCCACTCGAAATCTAACTCACAGCCCTTCCGGGATAATCTCACTTACCAAAGCCCAAACGGGGCAAATACCCACCCATTTCAAAATAGTGATTACTAAGCACTCAAACCTTTGTTCGCTTAGAAGCATGGACTTCTAAAACGTAGGGTATAACACATGGTTTTACCCGAGCTTGGACTCATCAAGATCAATCCATAGTCCTCAAAGTTAAAAGTGTATTGTCACTTGGATAATATGCTACCTTTTTGGTCGTTTGTTTCAAATAGATTGGCAAACATACCACTTCCTAGCCAAAATGGCATTTGACTACTCAGTACCTCACAGGGTATGACGCATTGTCTTGCCCAAACTCGAATTCTCAAAATTCTAAAGTGTACTATCACATGGATGATACACGACCATTTGTCATATTTTGATTTGTAAACTTTCCACCTTTTCTTGCCAAACTGGCATCCTTTTATTTAGTGCTCCATAGGGTATAACACACTGTTTTAACCGAATAAGGAATCTCAAAATTCAAAACCATATTATCACATGGATGATACACAACCATTTATCATTTTTTCGGATTGGCAAACTTATCAACTTTTTCCACCAAAACGGCATTCTCTCACTCAATACCTCATAGGGAATAACACATTGTTTTACCCGGACTCAAGAGTGTATCATCACTTGGATAATACACGACCATTTGTTATTTTTCTATTTGTTATTTCAAAAGGATTGGCAAACACATACTTGCGTCTCCAAGATGCAATCTCCTTAAACGATTTTTGCACGCTTATTACCACATGGGTAATAGGCAAACCCTCGTTGTTTTGTTTCAAATAGATTGGCAAAACACAAGTCACACCTCAATCATAAGCCTACTACCACATGGGTAATACATCAATCAACCTATTTTGTTTCAAATGGATTGGCAAGACACGTGTCATCGTAACCTCAAGCCCTCACCACACGGGTCGGGTCTTATTATCATCTTTATTACTAATGACTAATCCTGTTGTTTCAAATGGATTAACAAACATGTGTCTTATCGCATCATGGCATGCTAACCCTTGTGAATACTGGCCATAACATTAAACATATCATGCATGCACATTTAACTCTCCGCTTGTGTATTTTAGCTAGGAAGAGGCTTGCTCACCGTCAGGTTCGTGTTTCTCCAATTATGGCCAATCTGGAAGGGTTTCCGTACACTGACTCAAGTGAGGACTCGGGTTTAGACTCAGATTCAGTTCCACACACTGTTATGGCCAATCCACAAGAAGGAAGTGCAAGGGAGGATCACCCTGTCCTGATGAAATAAAATGTTCAGCATCCGTCGGTGAGTGCTAAGATTGCAGCTGCCATATATGCCTTTGCCAATAACGAACAGCTAGCATCGATCATTCGCCTACATGTTGGGAGGGCCTAGAATGCACCATCCAACTCGGAGGCCACCCTTTACAATGCTAATCCAACAAGGGGACCTCCCACCTCACACATGGTGCCCCCAACTACCTTTTATCAGTTCGGGGCAAGACAAAGTCTACCGAACCAGGCTCCAATTAGACAACCAGGATATAGCTTCTCCAATCATTCCCAACACTTCCAGGAGCAGCCTGTATTCGCATTAGCACCTTCCTACCAGGGAATGACCCAATACCCAGTTCCTAATGGGAATACGCCGGCCAACTCTCAATTCCAGGCACCTCAACTGCCCCAATTTGCAGCATATGCCCAAGGGCAATATGGCTCTTATTCAAGCATAATGGATGACATCCTCCAATAATCAAGCATGCTAGAATTGTTGCAACAATTCTTGGCTACTCACGGTAGTCATCTCATGAACACATGCCCTGTACAATTGACAATCGAGGATGAAGTCATCTTGCTTCCAAACTTCGCAATGCCACAGTTTGAGGAATTATAGGATCCGGCAACCCGCACGCTCATTGGACACGTCTGGGGGACACTAAAACATGATTGGTTATGTAACAATTTAGCATTTAGCTACTTCGCCTACGGGGCTTTTAAATTTGCAATTGAAGTTTGTTTACTTGCTTGATATTCTATCAATGGCATCACGCATTCTCATAAGCATATACATATTGTTTTTAGCACATGTGACACATCGTTTCATGAAATTAATTTGGGGTATGAATGGATTAACCATAACAAATTCAAATGATTTGACTCTTGTGAGAAAGTGAGAGACAAATACATGTACTTAAACATTGCGTGATAGCAATCTCCTCATCATACAAGGATGAAAGATCAATGGAAAGATCTCCAAACAGAAACGTTCACTGACTCACGCAAAGATCAAAAGGATCGAAGCTAGGATAAGGCCAAAATGTCGACCAAGCAAGTGGAGACCAAACGACTGGCGCCACGTCACAAAAAGGGTGTCAAAGTGTTGAACACATCAACAACTCCACCACACATCATTCAAGGGATGAGCAAATGAGAGTCAAAGTTAAAGGAGTCAAACTGTTGAACACGTCAACAACTCCCTCACAAGGCTCACTACTATTTATGGGGCATCTCATCATCAAGTACACCTCAAGCCAGTAAGA